>VWZP01004280.1:902056-940233 GCA_013396995.1 Dicaeum eximium
GGGCCGACGCCATCGAGCCCCGCTACTACGAGAGCTGGACGCGGGAGACCGAGTCCACCTGGCTGACCAACACGGACTCCGAGAGCCCGCCGCAGGAGGGCGGCAGCGCCGAGGGCCCCGGCCGGGAGCAGGGCGGTGAGTGCGGGAGACGCGAGCGGGCACCGCGGGGCGGGAAGGGCTGCGACACCCTGGGTGTGCACCTACACACGCTGTGTGTGCACCTACACACCCTGGGTGTGCACCTACACACCGTGTGTGTGCACCTACACACCCTGGGTGTGCACCTATACACCGTGGGTGTGCACTTACACACTGTGCGTGTGCACCTGCACACCCTGGGTGTGCACCTGCACCCGCTCTGTATATACGTACACACACACGGTGTGTGTGCATGAGGGGGATGTGCGCCGATCCAGCCGCTTTCCTGCTGGGAGAAGAACGCATTCCGCCCCTCCAGCCCCCCTGCCCAGGAATGTGGGCCCCCAAGTCTGCTCTGAAGCTGCGGCCGCTCGGAGCGCTCGGTGCGCCTGCCCTGCCCGGCCAGCCCCGCCGGGAGCGGCCCCCGGGAGCGGGCAGAGTCGGGAGCGGCCCCCGGGACCGGGCAGAATCGGGAGCGGCCCCCAGGACTGGGCAGAATCGGGAGCGGCCCCCGGGACCGGGAGCGCCAGGAGCGGCCCCCGGGAGCGGGCAGAATCGGGAGCGGCCCCCGGGACCGGGCAGAGTCGGGAGCGGCCCCGCCGCGCTCCGGGCTCTGGGCTGCCAGGGCTGGTTCGGGCTCACGGCGGTGCTCGGCTACGAGCGAGAGCGGATAGACGCCGTCAGCTGTGGAACGATGTTATTAGAAGGGAAGAGAACTCGGTTCTTGAGGCTCTACTGTGGAATACTTGGCTTTTTTTTTTGCCGAACAAGTAACTTAGGAAAGAAATTGAAATTCGGGAAGAGGCAGCTTTCTTCCACACTACCTCTGATGCCTTCTGATATACAGAGAGTTGACCAGAGGGTGGGCTGCGCAAGAGCAGACATGCAAGTTTGAATTTCCCAGTTCTTGTCAGTATGCTACATCCCTAGTTGTGCACCTGAGGTGTTACAGAAGTGGCAGACGTGGGAAAGGGACTGAGGAGCTCTGACTTGAGGTGCAGTTTAAAATGATTTAAGAATTATTGTGTGTTGCAGCAGTATCTAGAAATTTCAGCCTAAGTCCAGAAATTCATTGTGCTAGATACTGTACAAATGGTTGCTGCCCAGAAAAGATTATAATTTCCATATAAAGCAGTAAATGCCTATAGGCAGGTTCACATGAAAAGAAGTAGCTTTACAGACTTTTGTAGAAAGTATCAAAGCACCAGGAAGAAATTATGAAGGTGCAGGAGTGAAAATTCACAAAGGTGGGCATCACAGGCCAGCTGGAATAAGGGGTGCACAACTCTCTGCTGACCAAAATATTATATGAAAGGGTCTGTACTGTACTCCTCAAGGCTAAAGAAAGACTATGTAGTAGTCACATGGGAAATTATGAGAATTTGAGTGTGAATGGGTCTATAAAATATCATGTTAAAGAAGATTAGATAAAGAATTTGAAGAAGTTCAAGATGATGCTGACCAGTAAGTTCAAATGACTGGCAACAGTGTTGTCTCCAGCAGTGAAAGCTAAACAGAGCATTACCTTTTTACCCACACTTAGCATTATCTTAGCCATGTTCACTTTGAGTTGGTGCCTAAACATCATAGACAGAAGCTAGACAGTGCAAGATCTGACTCTGAATAGGAGGTAATAAAGAGGTAGATCAGTAAGTATTGTTCCTAAAAATGTGTGATAACTGACTTTGTGTTTAGAGATGAGAATACCAGAGATAAGGAGAAGAGAACACTAGACTGATGAGGGCAGGAAAAGCTTTACAAGAAGACCTTGCAGAAAAAATTAGAAGGAAGGTGGTGAGGAAAGTGACAGAGTAGTCGCAAAAATGATGAATAGGGCTTCAGTTGGGGCAAGATTCACTCTTCAACAGAGCTTGGTGGCAGCAGTTTAAAGAATCTGAGGAGCACACACTGCTCCCAATTAGTGCCTCCAAAGTCATTAAGTACTTCATGGAGAGCTGTTGTAGGCTAAGGTTTGAGGTAGGGGAGGAATAGAGACAAGGAGAGGTACTCCAGGGACAAGAAACAGTACTTTAAGTGAATTGACAGATGAAAGGGAGAAGAAGGAGCAACTGGAGGGGCAAATGAGGTCAAATATGGGTTTAAGACATGAGGAGGAATACATGCTTCTGTTGTGAGAACTGAAAACTACCTAAGAGTGAGAGACAAAAAGGGAGAGTAAGGGAGGGGACAAGAGCAGGATGGGAGAGATGGGGAAATGAGAGATGAAACTGGCACAAGTCAAGGTAGGAAGGTGCTGTAGCTGGGACACACAAAGGGAGGAGGCAGCCAGGGAAGGGGGCACCAGCCAAACGAGGATGGGGGAAAAGGATGAAATTCTTCTTTATCATTTTTCATTTGGAATAAATTGGTGAAATTCTGTGAAGAGAGAGACGTAGAGATAGGATGAAAGAAATATTTTGGGAAAAGAAAAAAGCAGTAAGAGGTGGTTGCGATTGTCAACATGTCTCAGTTGTAGAAAAAACAACAGAACTGGACTTCAAAATGTAAAGAGGAGTAAATCACTCAGAGATGACTGAATGTTGTGTATACAGAATCAGAGAGTGTATCAATGAGGAAAGGGTTAGTAACTACTATATATTAATCTTAGTAATTTCATACCACAACAAATTTCACCATATGCTTCTCTTTTTTCAGCCAGTACATTTAGCTTTCTGTGCCTGCTCTCGTTGGAACTATATGTATTTCTGTAGCCAAATGTTTGTACCTTTACCAAAGCATTTTGAAAGCTTAAATATTATTAAACTAAGAGGGAAGTATTGAGGTTTTTTAATATTTTAATTTGCTTTTCTACTTTTTTCCAATTTAAATTGATTCCTTCTTAGACTATTTGTTAATTTCCCTGCTCGATTTTTTGCATCCATTTTTATAAAGTGTATTGTGATCTCCCTGTTTTACAGGAAGACATATAGGACAGTATTAGTTGCTATAACATACCTAAAATAAGAGAGATGGTCTTAGGTTCATGAGAAGTGACTCAGGTCACAAGAAGTCACCAACAGACACAAATATAGGTGGTTGTAACTTATACAGTAATGCATATTATGCAACTTAATAGTGTTGCAGTACACTGCTGAGGCTTTGGCAGTGAGGAACAGGGCAACCAGGTATGGATGAAGAGGGATAGAAAAGTAATAAATAAGTTCTTGAAGCAGTGCAGGCGCTGGAATTGAAAGGCGTTTTCTGGAAGATAAGTGTACGTACTGTTCATAGGATGAGTGGCTTTTGTGAGGGAGAAAAAAAGGAAGGAATCACAGTGAGCCCGTACAATAAAGCAATTTCTTGGAAGAACATCCATTGCTATGTGAGCAAAGAACTTTTCACAGGACTGAGCCACTGCGTAGGCTATAGCTGGGGGAAATAATAGACTACATTTCTGCTTAGTAACCGTTCCTTGATCCCTGCAACTCTGTGCACAAATTGCTTCCTCTTTAGAGGGTCTGATTCACCTAAGTGGAAGTGTTAGCAAAGTAATGACTTTCAGAGGAAGAAATGATTTGTGAGTTCAGATGAGTCCCCAGGGCAGCCGCCACGGGTTGCACGCAAACCACGGGGAAAAGGTTGAATTCACAAAAAGCACACAAAAACTGACAAGTATTTTGGAACAGGTTTGCACAACCCGTTATGATATATTGGGATAACTTGCTGAAATATATATGTATATGTACATGTATATCCTAGAAATTTAAGTTGTACAATTTACTACCAGAAACCAGTAAAAGTTTCTATAAAAGTAAAAGTACTCTATAAACACATTTAATATAAACCAACAAAAAATAATTTTGTTTGTTTTAAAGCAGGTTTAAAGCCATCTTATTTCTACTTCTTTCTATTTTCACTGACTAACCTAGCTGTTGTATTCAATTATTTTTTCTTTATTATACTTGAAAGTGCCTCAGAGTGGATATGGCTTATTGTCCTGTGGTCAGAGAAACTTTACAATACATTTACCCCATGGGCTGCAAGTCCTTTAGGACAGGATCTCTCCTTACTGTTTTCCCACAGCAACCAGCACAGTAAGACCCCAGTCTTTAATAGGGATTGTTACTGAAATGCAAATAAAAGTAATTAATTTTTAAATTATGTAGCAACCAAGTAAAAATAATTATCTTGTCTCAGATGGAAAATTTGAACACTGATTGCTTCAGGATTGACTTGTTCCTCAGCTAGTAAAATATTTGTTGATTTTTTATCATTATGTGATCCACAGTATCAGCTAAAAAAATTGCTTTTTATCCTTTGAACTTTACACGTTTTCCTTAGTGAAGTCATTTTTTCCTGAAGCATATTAAAGAAAACATTATTCATATTTCACACAGACTCACTTGATGTACTAAGAAGGAAAACTTGCTGATGGCATCAGCAAACATAACTGCAGTAAGTGGTCTGCCAGGAATGAAACCTGCAATTTAGAATCAGTGAAAACATTTGCAAAATAGCTAAGAAATGGGAGGGCAATCGAGTCCTTTGTAAAATAAATAGAGAAAATCCGAGGAATACAGGAGAAATTTTATTGCTGTCTAGCAATCTGGCCGGCTAACAGTTTATCTTGCATTATTGCCCTGATATGTTTGTGTGTTTATGAGTGGTTCTTGCTCTGCTCTCTGGGGCTGAACGCCTGGCTCATGCTGCTGCTCCTCTGTTTTCTGATGCTGACAACTCCGGGACCAGGCTCAGAATCTGCAGCTAGGCTTTGGTCGAGACTCAGCATTCAAAATGCGGCGTTTCAGAGGTAACCTTTCCCAGGGAAGTTTTGGGCAGTCAGGTTTGCATCGTTTGCGGCAGAGGAGCGGGAGCAGCCGCAGCCAGGGCCGGGCTGTGCGAGCACAGTTGCCGTGACAACAGGGGCTGGTGCTGCCTCGGACCGCTGCCATCATCCCCTGCCTCCTTCAGCAGGTGCACGCAAAGTTAAGAGCTTAACGGAATTAAATAAGCAGGCATCAGGCTGTAAATTAAGAACCCGGTGCAGCAGAGTGTTTTTTCCGTGAATTGGACCGCAGAAAAATTTTTAATAAACCATCTATTTTAGGTCAAGAGGTAAAGAGGGATCAGTGCATTACATGGGTATACCGGGATCTCTTTGTGCTCTGGTGCCCTTATGTTCTTTTATTAATGGGTTCTTTCAAATCTGGTATGTTTGATAAACAACTGTAACAGTGATTCTGATGTGATATTTTTAGGAGATAGCCTTATTTCTGTTCGGAATTACAGTAAAAGTGAATAAATGCAGCTCTTCTGGACTGTAGACACATCTCAGCAATTCCCTTTCCATCTTAGTCCAGACCTTGAATATGATAATGCATTGTGTTTGTGTGGCAATGTTTTGCAGCGGGGAGCACGGTACAGGGTTGGTTTCTGTGAGAAGTTGCTGGAAGCTTTCCCCACATCCCGTGGAACCAGACAGCTCCAAGATGGATCCACCACAGGCCAAGGCTTAGCTCATCAGCTACAGTGGTGACACTTTTGGGATAACATATTTAAGAAGTAAGGGGGAGAAGAACCTGCAGAAGAGCAGTTGGAGGGAGGAGTAAGAATATGTGTGAGCAGCATCTTTGCCATTTTTCATTCAACACATTGTTGGGGGCTGACCTGGGCCAGATGTCAGGCACCTACCAAAGCACTCACTCACAGCCCTCCACAGCTGGACAGAGGAGAGAAAATTCAACAAAGGGTTCATGGGTTGAGATAAGGACTGGGAGAGAGATCATTTGTTAAGTACCGTCTCTGTCAAAACAGGCTCAACTTAGCAATATGAAGAGAATTTATTACACTAACAAAATCAGAGCAGGATAATGAGAAGTAAAATAAGCCCTTAAAAACACCTCTCCTCTTTCCCTTCCTCCTTCCCAGCTCTACCTCCTCCCCCAGTGGCTCAAGGAGGCAGGGAATGGGGGTTATGGCCAGTTCATCACCCAAGGCTTCTGCTGCTGCTCAGGGAGAGGAGTCCTTCCCCTGCTGCACCGTGGGCTCCCTCTCACAGGTGACAGCTCTCCATGAACTTCTCCAATGTGAGTCCATCTCAGGAGCACCAGCTCTCTGTGAACAGCTGCAATGTGAGTCCCTCCCACAGGCACACAGACCTCCCAAAACTGCTGCAGGGTGGGCCACTCTTCCATGGGGTGCAGAGCTTCAACAACAGGCTGCTCCAGCCTGGGAGCAGGGGGACCCTCTCTCCACGGGCCTTCCACAGGGTCACAGCTCCTCCAGGGATCCACAGCTCCAGCGTGGGTCTCCTCCACTGGTCTGGTGGATCTCTGAATCCCTTTGGACCTCAGTGGGCTGCAGGGGCACAGCTGCTTCACCATGGGCTGCACCAAGGGCTGCAGAGGAATCTCAGCTCCAGTGCCTGGAGAACCTCCTGTCCCTCCTTCTCTGCTGACCTTGGTGTCTGTAGAGCTGTTCCTCTCCCATATTCTCACTCTGCTCTTCTCTGGCAGGAAAATTGCCACTACAACCTTTGTTTGGATTTTCTTGTACAGTACATTATATACTAGGGGTTTGCTCAGCATAGAAGCCCATCAAGGATTACAGTATTGGCCTAAACCAGTATTTATTACACCACAAGAGAGCATTGAAATGATTGGAAAAAATCAGACTCAGATGATAAATACAACTTTTGTAATGACTGTATTTTTCAGTCCAACCCTAGCTCTTAATTCTTCCATTCCACACATTTTCAACTTTGCTCTCATTTGATTGTGCAATACTGGCTTAATTTCAGATTTCAGTTTAAAAATTGCACCAATACTTTTTTGGCCCATCAGATCATGCTAAGCAATCTACCACACCACCTCTGGAAGTATTTTTAAATTAATTTGTTTTAATAAATATCCACTGCCATGAAAAAAGGATGCATCCATAGATAGCAGAACTTTAAAAAGTGTAGAAGTGTCAAAGAAAATTGAGAGATGAGAAATTTTCTTCTATTATGACCCTTCAGCTTGCTATTCTGTGAGATGTATCAGACTCAATTGCAGGAAAAACTTCATTGTTTGAGAGTAGGTGGCTCAGATTCTGCATGAAGCCTTCTGACCAGTCCTTGTGTCTCAGGCGGGAGCAGCCCGTGACAGGAAGGGAGGGCAGGGGCTGGGCAGGATTCTCCAGATGCTTCCTCCTTCCCCAGCAGCCTCTTCACTGTACTGTCTGCCTCTGGGATTTTCTCAAAACACTGCAAAAATTGTAACACCAGCCAACCCAAACTGTGATAATCTTTCCACAAAACCTCTCAGGCTTTGATCAGTATCCATTTACTTAGTGGCCAACAGTCTTGATAAACCCTTCCTACAGTCCAAAGCAGACCTGCTAGGATTGATCACCCACAGCTTACCCAGTATAACAATTTACCAACTGATAAAGTAAATTTACTAAAAATGTCACGTACAGGAACACTTGAATTACATGAAAAGCTTTCACAGCTGTTGCAGTACCAGAAAGCAGAAAGGCTGTTGAGCATCAATAGAGGTGATTTGCAGGAGAGATGAACTGGAACCATCTCTCAAAATTATTTCCCTGTGGAAAAAAAACCTCTTTTTTTGCAGCATTGAAATCTTTAAAGGCAAAAATATTCTTAGTTATTGAGGGCCAAAGGTCTGTCCTTAAAGGAAGAGGTTTTACACTGTCTTTGCAGCAGGTGGTGGGGAGGAGGGATGGTGAGAGAGGGAGAGTGTCTGAAAGAGTTTGAGCAGAAAACCTGAGTGGTGGTTTTGTGATTGGCAGATCCTGCCTGCAAGATGCTGAGAAGGGAATTGCTCTGCAAAATTACTCTTCTTGTGGAAATAGCACTCTTTCCCCCATCCCAGCCTTTATATCCTGATTCACAACATTTTAAAATTGTTTTTTCTTTTCCTTGAGAATGTATTTGCATTTTCCAGCCAGTTCTAATTCTGCATTTTCCAGTTTAGGAATGTAGAATCCACAGCAAACAGTTAAAAATTTACTTAGTTTTAGGTGAAGGTTCCTGCCAATCTCAAAGAAGAAGTGCAAGGTATTGCATACAGGAAAAACAGTTGAGAGTGCAGTTTACCTTCTTGTTCATTGATTAAAATTTCCCAGATTTCCACATTAAGCACATATTGCAGAAATTCAGCCTTGAAGGGACAGAAATCTCTCTTTTATTTAACTGTAGTCAGTCCTAGAAATATATCTCTTCATAGAAACACAAATGATATTGCTACTTCCAACTTTTTCCCTCAGATTTCCTGCGGTTTAAAAGAGATTGCAGTTAAAAGAAATCTGGGATTGAAAGTTGGGTTTTATCTTAAATTGAATCTGTAATATTTAAGACTCAGGAAGAGAATGATCAATGCCAGCAGTTTATTGTAAGGCTTTCTTCTCGACCTGCACCAAGCCGCCCTCTCTTCTGGAGTGCAGGACCAGATCTTTCTGGCTGTGTGGTGAGCAGTGGTCATTTTTCAGCAGTGGTCTCACATGAAATAAGTGGCTTGGTCCTTTGCTGTGTGCAAAGAAATAATGCAATAAGGCAGTTTTATCTTCTGATGAATACATTAGAAAATAAAATACCAGTCTGCCTCCCTAGATGGTCACAACGCCTTTTCTGTTCTGTTTAGGAAAAATACAGGTTAAAAGTAAGACAAAGAGGTAGATGAAGGAGTGGTGTTTTACAAATTAATGTGGGCAACTGGAGGCTGTGAGGCAGGACTTTACATTTTAAGTTTTTTCCTGAGTTCACTGAGCTCTTCTGCATTGCTGTTTGTTTAACTGAGCCTAACATTTTAAGCAGCTGATCAAAATGAAGCAATGTTGAGCCTCAATCCTCCTGAGAGATGAGAGATTTAGGCTAGCTGGTTCAGATGCATGCTAGCTACTGAAGAGAAAATTAATCAGCCCATTCTTTAGTGACTGACTGAAATATTTTGATTGTGGGTTTTTACACCAATTTCCTAACAGTGTATATAGTTGTGTTTCTGTCTCTGTACATTTTGTCTGGATATTGTCCTCATGTTACAATTTTCATTTTTGCAAACTGCTAGCATTTCCCAAGTGGGCCATCAGAGCTGTTTCAAGCACTTGTAGTACTAAAAGCATGAATATCTGACATTTGCACAATGCTGATGCCTGAGTGCTTTCTGAGTGTTTACACCGTCTGTGGAAAAGATGGAAAAATGCGATGGATTTATCTAGAAGATGGTTTATGGCTGATGACATCAAGTTTTAATGTGGTTACTGCCTTCATTTTAGAGTGAATATAAATATGAGTAATGACTTTCCCACATGCATACAGATACCTTAAACCACAGCACTTTATGATCACACCAAGAACCAGTTAAGTCAGCAGTAGCTTTCTGTATATTCATGGGCTGTAAGGCTGGGAATGCCACCTGGCCATACAGCCCACTGGACTTTCCTGAGTTAATTCCCACAAGGAGCCTATCTTTGGGACATTGAGACTGAATTTACAGCTTTTCAGTGGTTGACATTTTGCCTAAGCCTTTGTGAATTATCCCAGTAGTCAATCACTGTTTTTTAGAATCAATGTGCAATGTACTACTTGGAATGTGCAACTTCAATTCCAGCTGTTGAACCTTGGTAAGCAAAATGGAAGAGTCATTTCAGCTCACATTTCATGTGCCTTTAAAATCTTTTCATGAGGATTTATCTTCAGTCTGCCTAAATATTTTTGCTGCTCTTCAGTGTGATTAACTGAAATTATGCATTTTGCTCATCTTAAAACTCCATGTGTGATTAGCTAGGTAATAAGACTGATAGTAATGCTTTACATGTCTATGTTGGAAATCAGTCTAGATCATAATGAGAGATGTTTTATTATCACATCCCAAAGGAGAAGGAAAGCCCAGGTAAAGGAGAGGGGAAGAGCATGTGGACACCTACAGCTGTAGCCACTGTCCAGAGCAGGGTGGATACTGCTGTGGGAAGGATGACTGAGGGAAGGCCAGCAGCCTGCTGCTTGTTTTCCATCTCACACAGTGCTCTCCTGTAAGGAGAACTTCTTTCTTGGCATTTTAAGGATGGGCTTAGGAACTGAGCCAAAAGCCAGCACTTCTGAAAACAGGCTGATTTGGCATAGTTTGGACCCATTATATAAGCTTTGTGCATGGAGTGTATAATTTTAACATGTATTTTTCACAGGCTTTACTGAAACACAGCCAGTATATTTGCATGTGGAAAAGCAAATACCCCCACTCCCTAACCCTTCTAAAATCCAGTACTATGAAAAGCACTTCAGAGCTTTGCTATTTGTGTGTTAGTTTTCCAGTGTGGAGGAAGGAGTGATCTGTTTCTGGCACATCATGTGGCGCTGGTTGGTTGCTTAATCCATTCTGTGTCATTTTCCCAGGCAAAAGATGTACTCAGCTGTCAAGGTCTTTCAAAATGTTGCTGATGCTTATTCCAAAATATAGTGAAAATTCAGTTTTTCTATCTTGTTCCAGTTATCAGAATTTGTACCTTCATGCCTTAAACTCTGTTGTCTTTCTGATGTTAAGTCCTTGCCTAGCACCATGACTGCAATTCTCTCAAGTTTACCTTTTGTATCTTCCCTTGATGGTCAGGCCAATTCCCTTTAATTCATCTTCTGGAGTCTATTTGCCATGAAGAGCCCTTTGTCTGGAGCTTTGAAATGATCACACACTCATTAAGGAGTGTTGCAGCATGCTTTTCCTATTCTGAATAAATAGAAATTTTATATATTCACCTTTATTTCACAGACATGGTTGCAACACTGTTAAATTTGTTCACAAGACAGTTATACTGAGATTCGGTATGACCATTTGAAATTTAAATATACCAATATGCAAAGATTTAGCATCTGCATGTACTTGTGAAGTTAGGCTGTGCAAGTGATATCAAGGTTTGCAGCTGGAGAGTTTGTTTGAGCTTTAGGATGAGCTCACTTCAAATAAGCATCCCTCAAATAAGCATTCCCCTATGGGGGAAGGCACAGAGCTCCTGGCTGCCTCCCCACACCAGCAGTGTCCCTGGGCATGGCTTAGCCCTGCCTGCCTGGGGACAGCTTTGGAGAGACCTCCAAAATGTATGGAAAGTGAAAATGTTTTTGTTGTATTTTGCTTCACTGTCTAAAATTCATATCACATTAGACTTCAGAGAACTCATTCTGGATTCTCTGAAAGTCTGGGAAGCAAATGTACTGCATTATTGTATTTACTGATACAAAACATTGTTTCTGATAATATTTTCCTGCTGCAGCAGGTCATCCCTCTGTAAATCTGGATCCTCCATCCTAGCTCACAAACCCACTCTCTGCTCTGCCTGAATGTTTCTTAATTGTTTCTTGTTAGATAAAAGAGCTATTGCATATTTCCTGAGCATCTGGCCTTATCCCTGAGGCTACTGCTTTGGAGGAAATGACTTAAACCTGACTTTTGTCACAGCCCCCACTCTGTTTTTTATTGGATCCTTGCTATGTCTTGTTTTTGCAGCCGAAGCACACACCAGCCCTCAGGCCTGCAGATGTGTGGCTTTCCCAAAAATATATAGTTTCAAATCAGGAAAATAGGTAGAGAAAACAGACGTTTCAGGCCTTTCTGTATTTATTACCACTCTGTAGCATTAAATGCAAGAACCTTGGTGATGATTGCAAACATACATTTCCTCTGGAAGCATCTGTATGTGGTGATAACACTTTTCATTTGTCTTCACTGTGAGCTTTCCCAAAGTCCATCTTTCCAGTGCAGTGTCTTTTTAGGCAGGCATTTTCTAAATCAGCATCTTATGCATTATACACGAGATAACAGTAAAAAAAAGTGTGTTGCTGAACTAGAAAATTGAACCCTACTGCTTTGTTCATAGTCAGTTCCAAAGGTATAAATTTGGCTAATCAACAGCTACCTGCTTTGAACAAATGTATGCTTGTTATTACATCACAGAACACCTGACAGCACAGGGTCTCATGGGTGCTGGGCCAAATCTAGAACATTTTGGGGTCAGAATTCATGTCCTGTTTTGGTCACTACCTGTTTTTGTAAAATGAAATGGGAGAATACTGTGGCAAACACACATGGAATAATTTTCTCCACAAATTCTTTTGGCTAAGATTAACTTTGTGTCCTTACTACAAGGCTTCATACCCTGCCCAAACTTCTTGACATCATTAGCTACTGCAGCATTGCTGATTTTCTTAGTCACAGAAATTTTTAGGTTCATCTTGAACCTTACTAAGATTTACTCTTTTGATTAAGTCTATGCAGGAGATCCAGGCAGACCTACCCATGTGTTATTTGTGGTTTGAGAAGTTTCCTGTGGTCCTGATATTTAAGGCCTCCAAAACTGTCTCCCCTAAGATCTCTTTTCTGTCTCTCTGTGCCAGATGTCAACCCATGACATCACTTTGCTTTTTAGACCAGTTTTACATTCACAAACTGAATAAATTAGGTGATTTCCCCCCTTTTCACATCTTTATTCAAAGGTTGTACAAAAATATTAATACAAAAATCTGGTTAGAAAGAGTAAAGAGTAAAAATTCCCTCTCCTTTTTTATGAAATACTGTATTGAGAATAGTTTGAGTTCTTAGGTGTAAGCAGGCTGAATGAAGAACTAGAGCAGCATGTATGCAATGTTTATCCTTGGTTTTGTTATCATTAGTGTTGTCATTATGATTAAAAAACAAACAAACAAAAAAACCCCAGAAAAATTAAGAAATCTTAAATTTTATGTATTTTATATTTTCATTGACTTCTCTGTGATGAACACCCTATTTACTAAAATAATTATTTTCAAAGCTTTCTTAGACAGCTCCCTCCCCATGTAAATGTGGGGAGGAGGTTTAGAGGTATGTGATTTAAGCATTTTGAATGGACATAAGCTTGCAAGTCTGTGAGCAGTTTTTCAGACTGCAATTTTAAATATCTATCTCCTAAACTACAAAATTGGGATGATGCTGTCGGACAACTTATGAAAACTCATCCAAAATTTTAAAATTACCGTGTTTGTTTTGTTTTATTGGAGAGCACACCAACCTAAGCTGCTTTCAGCTGCTTGTTCTGGTCCTGTGCCACCTCTCAAGTTGTGCCAGTCTGACTGCTTGCGTCATTGGGGGAAGAATAAAGTCTAGGATTGATTTCAGTTTAAAATAACCCTTTTTTCCCCTGATGCTGCCCAAGAAAGCACTTGTGAAACTCCAGCCTAAAGGATTTCTGTTGCCTGGTAAGAAAGGCAAGACTCAGTGTGCCTGTGCAGTGCAGCAAGCGAAGAGGGAGGTGGTGGAAAACGCTGCCGTGGGAGGTCAAGTTCTTTCAGACAAACTTAGGAAAGGTAAACTTGGATTTGTGAGCAATGGGGCTGCTGCAGGGGTGTTCTCCCTGTGGGCACTGAGGGAGAACTCGTGTGTGTTGCTTACAAATAAACCTGATTGCAATGAAATACCTGCCCCTGTCATCCCTTCCTCCCCACAGAGGGAGCGGCCTGGCAGGGCCTCAGACCCGGGCAGCCATTCCTGAGGGAAGGCTCCCCATCGTTCACGGGCATTTGATGATCACCAGAAACCCAGTTCTGGGGAGCAGAGCCTTGAGAATATTGTAGTCTTGCCAGTTCATCTGAAAGTAAAATGTGTGTATTTGACAGAGCATAGAGATGGGATCTGCTGTTTCCCCTGGCCTGAAAAGGCCCACAGACTTATGATGATGATGATGAAAACAACATTACTGAACCCGTTCATTTAAATGTCTACAGTGATTTAACAACACTGGTGTAAACTGAAGCTCTACCATGAAAGACAAAGGAGATTATTTACCAAACCCCTGCTGTGAGGATGGCATACACATCTCAACTGTTTGTTTGTTTTAAACCACACTGAGGCAAGACCCTTAGTATTGCCACCCTGCTGGCTTCTAAATTCCAGATAGTACATAAGAGAGTTAATTCTTTGTTTTTGTGCACTGTGGCAAATCCTAAATAGCAATGCAAAAATATTTGCTATTTTAAAAGCAACCATGTGTTCCTAATCCTTTTTTAACAGCATCTCTGTTTTGCTATCATCATTTTGTGTTATGCATCTAGTCTATAAAATAGGTGTTGCTTTATGGATTGCCAACAAATCTCATGCTCTTGACACTACTGCTTATGTATTGTCACTGTGATTTCTTCCAAGTGTTCATACATAAAGAGCAAGTCACTAAAGCCACTAAACTGTTGCCCACTGTCTAAATCATCTATTTGCTGATGAAAACAGATTCCAAAATAGTTTCTTAACTTCAGAGTAGCAAAAATATTACAGGATAAAGTAAAAAATCTCTTTGTCTAGTATTGGTGACCACTAGGTTATCCATATAAAAATATAGTAGTGATAGTGGAAGGCTCAAATACTGATACCTGGTTTATATTTGACAAGAATTGCAAAAAAAATCACACCCCTGCAATGCAGGATGCAGCAAGTATGCTCAGGCTGCAAACTAAAGAGACAAAAAATGAATCAGATATACCATTTTCAGGATTGAGATTTTACATCATAATGTAAGAAAAATTTTTCTATGCAAGCCAAAAGATGCAACACAATCTGATAAATGAACAATTGGACTTAATAACAAAATGGCTTTTTAGCTGACAGCTGTTTCACCAGACAATTTAGTCAGAGGCTAGATGGCCAAAGAGACACATGGTGGAAAGTAATTTCATAGAATGACTCCACAGAAGGAAAAATCCTAATTGGATGTTTGAAATGTCAAAGACTCAATTAATGTAATTAGTATGTAATTCCTAGTGCTGTTTGCCAGTTGAAAGCTGTTCTCAAACTTGTTCTCAGAGCTCCACTGCAAGGTGAAGCCGTGCACTCCTGGCTGAGAACTCTGACTCACACGTGGTCAGTGCCTCTCCATCTCCCTTCCTGACAGCTGAGTTTGTCTATGACATCAGCCTGTGCCACTTACTGCTCTGCACCAAGGCATTATTTGCCTCTCCTCTGGTCCTGTGGAGTGATAGAAAGAGGTAAGACCTAAAATATATGTAGGTGGAGAATTTTGGGACATGAAGGAGAGGTGAGGTTTACTGTTGCCTCACTGAAGTTGCATCTAAACTTAGACACGAGAACAACATCTGTTTTTATATCTAGGACAAAAGGCAGTTTCCAAAGAAATAAGTTTTTTTTAAAAAATAAATTATAATATAATATTTTCAAGTTTAATCTCATTTTTTTCTATCAAAAACTGGATGACAGCATTATTAGTTACCACCACTATAAATTAAAGTGTCTTTGGAATACTCTGCCTCCATCTTCTGACTGCTCAGGGAAATGCAGTGACTAGTTTGTATTCAGACTTCTTAACTCACAGAATCATAGAATGGCTTGAGTCAGAAGAGATCTTAAAGACCTTTTAAATTTTTTCACAAAATTTTATATATTTTCAAGACCAAGGCTATGAATATTTGGGTGAAACTTTATTTAATTCAGTCACTGCCTTTGCTAGCTAATACTGACAAATGTTGCTTTCTACTGACAAATCATCTTTTCTTACAGATTTCTGAAAAAAGAATTCAGGACTTTGCTTCCTTTTTAATATCTTTAACACAGCACTTGAATTACTACCTGTTTAATGCAGAAGGTTTTGATGACACAATGTCACATCATACAGCAATGGTTTGTCTTTGGTTTTCCACATACTTTTTTCTCACTTAGTGTTGTGACTCGTAATTTTTCTAGGTTTGATACCTGCATTACCAGTAAATTTGCCTTCTTTGTTTCTCTTTTAACATAAAGCTCTCCATAAATAAGCTTTGACAAAAACTAAAATGAGAGCAACAGTCATGCATCCTACCTGGACAATGATCCTGACAACAATCCTACATCCTTGTATTTGGATTTCAGACCCAGTGTTGCAACCAGATATTAAGTGCTCTGCACTCACCATAAATGACAACCAATTTTTGTTAATGCAGTAAGATGAGAAAATTCATTTATGTTGTCCAATATCATATTGTACAATGCATATGTACCCACACAGTTAGAGCAGAAAGCAAATTACTCATTTATTTGATTGCTGATAGACTAAACATTAAATAAATTTTTTCTACATTTCTCAACTTCAAATGGAAAAAATATTTAAGGCAAGACCATGCATAGAGCAACATTTCCATCCATATTGGTCTCATCTGTCATGCTCACATCTAACCCCTTCATTTCCCAGAACTGGAACAGATTTAAGGGGGCCTTCTCTGGGTACTAAATTCAGCTCTCGGTCACATAAGGAGGTGTGTGTAGAGAAGTCAGTGGAGACCTGCAAGTGGCAAAAATCTACTGATATGCTGCACTCATTGACTGTTTTTCAAGTTTTCTGAGACAGTGTTTCACAGAGCAGTGGACCATAGGAAAAAGGCCAAATGATGTCAAATGTGAGGATGAAGATGTCACAGGTGGTCAACTGCTCTCGCTGTGGTGCTGTACCACACCTTGCATCACTGACATGGTCACAAAATGAGCAAAATAGAGGGACACCAGAGCCAGCTGCAAATTGCTCCTCAGTATTAACTGCCCAATTCCATGTGTCCCTGCTAGGTCTTCTGGAGGATGGGAAATTGGCTCACACGGGTGTATCTACAGCATCAGCCACAGCTGGAATGCTGAATGCTGAGAAGAGGAACAACTGCAGCTCTCAGTGTGCAAACCCCACAGTCCACGGCATGGGAACTACAACACAGAGACAGAATGGCTTCAGGACCACAGAGGTATGAGCACAATTATGTTCCCTAATGCCCAGCACTAGCTTTAACCAGGTCTAAGTTACTCTTGTGACAGCTTTTCTCTTTGCAGTGAAACTGTATTTAGTGTCTTGAGATATGAGAAGATGGTGCCAGGCTCCACAACAGCCATGGCATGATTGAGCTGAGCACCTCTGGCAATGCTTCATGCCTGAGCAGACACAGAATTGATGTTTTATTTGTCAATCAGAGTAACACACACCCTTGCTACAGTAAAAAAGCCCATGCTCATTTCTTTCCAAGTCCAGCTGTGGCATGTGTCGTGCAAAATTATTTAAATTAATTATCCAAAAAGGAATATTTTTCCTTAATTGCTCTTCTGTTTAAAATATGTGCACTGCATGAACCCTGGTTCATTCAGAGCTGGACATGAAGCTTGAAAAAGTCAGTGGGTGTCTTTTCAAAAACTTCAGTAGGCTTTGGATCAGATCCTCCCCCCTTTTCCCCCTCACTTATGTATTGTGCACATTGTATACATTGTAGGAAAAAGGCTTTGGGGCTATACCAAAGACCAGCCTTCTCCTGTCACGTCTGCCTACCTACCCACCTGCCTCCTACAGGTTTCCACCTGCTGCCCTGTTTGCATAGCAGCTGCTCAGCTGCTGCAGATTAAAGAAAGCCAAAATCTATGCTTCCTTGGTTTCTCGTATGAGAAGGTGTTAGGTAAAAATTTGGGGAAGTGAAACTTCCTTGTTTTCTGGGTTATCTGCAGGTGTAGCAGATAAAGCCCTTTACATGGTCCTTGGCATTTCTGGGGGAATCTCTATTTCTACTCTGAGAAGTGCTTGCCGTGCTGTTGTTGCTGCTTCCCCTACTTTTTCAGGGGAGTCTCCTCTTACTACAATATCATCTAATTTCACATCTGGGGAGAGTGAGACAGTAAAAGTTTGGCAATCACAGAATGTGCAGTCATGGGTGAATGTTTATATCCCTGTGGGAATCTGTCAAAGGTACACTGCACTCCCTTCTGGGTGAGCACGAATTGAGCCCTGAGGTGTTCCCAGAGTGGAGTCATAAATAACATCTTTTACATCTGGTTTTGCCCTCCCTGAATAGGATGCTCCCTGAATTTGCATTACCAGTTCCACAAAATTTGGCACAGCAGTAGTTAAAGGTGTAATACTGGCATTCAGTCTCCTGCAGACAATGGTGACTGGCCACTGTACCCTCAGCTTTTTCACCATTCTCCAGGGGATACAATTGGTTTTCTTATCTGTACAATGCTGGCTGGACTGGCAGCTCTCTTAAGCATCATTTTCACTTTTTCTTCCAGCTTTTGCTTTAACTCCTTTTCTTTCTGTAACTGTTTGTGCAGCTGCTCAGTTTCCAAAGATAGTAACAATTCAGTTGTTTTCCTGCCTTCTATTTCCTCTCTCAGATTTTGTTTCATAGTGCTATGGTTTTTTCCTACCTAATTTCTACAATAATTGTCTTTTCTTATGCTCTGCTGAAGCAAGTAGAATCTTAAAATTATCTTTCTCCGTAATAAGCTTGTTTTTGCATTTCCAATCTTCCTTTTATTTCCCTCTCAAAAGCCAGTGATGACTTTAATACTCCATTTTCTGATTTCAAAGCAGCATGTTCTATATATGATGTATTTGAGGGAAGAAGGACTCTTTGATTTCCCTTTTGCGTGTAAGATAAGCGAGCCTCCAATACTGCACAAATAATTGCTTTGTCTTTCCAGAACTTTTGGGCCCATTCCTTACCTGCCTGGGAAGGAGCACACTCATACTTCTGTAACTGTTTATCCATGGCAATACTGCTGACTACACCAATTCTTCTGATCATGTAAAAAATTAGGGAAGGGAGACCTCCCCACCTTGCTTTCCATGTTGTCTGCAGATGTGGTAGTGTGGTGGGTCTGGGGGCTTTCCCTTTCTGACTCAGTGTTATCTGCCTGTCTGAGATCCTGGGAGACCATCACAGACAATATTTTGGAGTAACTCAATCTGGCACTCTGAATCTGGTGAGGTGCCAGAGGCAGCACAGTAACTCTGGTCATGACTGCAATCCCTGATGCAGAACTGACATGCATTTCTCTGTAAGTCTGGGCAAATTCAGTAAGACTCCACATGCACAAATAGTGCCATTTTTTGCCTGTTGGATAGAGTAAGGTCCACAAACTGCTGATGATAAATGTGCTGATATCAGAATGCATAAGCAATAGTATTACTGTAGAATAAAGCTTACCTGACAGGCATCCCCATGGGAGAGGAGAGAGTACAGCCTGTTGACCATCCCAGGACACAAAGGTAGAGTCTCCTCTGACCTCGCTCCCCTGTTAAGTCATATTTATATTGTTCTCTTTGAGAATGGGGAAAAGTTTCAGTTGAGATAATTTCACACTTAAATTGAGTTTGAGTGACTTTATATACATGTAAAGATTGTAAAGGTTTTACTTTATTAGCATACGTGGGGCATGAAAAGGAATATGTGCTTTCAAGTTCAAGCAAATTTCAGTTTTTGGCCCCAATCTGGGTCATTCCTTCAGCTTAATTCCTGTTAGCTGCATTGTTTTAAACAGAAACAATTTTTCCACAGAAAGTGCCTCAGAACAGCATGTGGCACAACTGCTACACCCACCCTATAAGAAGTTGTCCCATCTTGGGAGTCACATCCTTAAACCAAGGAGTCTGAACAAATGGAAAAGGGAATTTGGATTGAATTTCACCTTGCATTTGCTAACACACAGCACATTAGTACATGTCTATTTATTTTATACCTCCATTGCATAGGAGGTACAAAATCTTTTGTATTGCTATAGTACAGAGATATTCCCAGGTGACATAGAAGATACTGCTGTATCTTTTCATGAGATACTGCACCTCCAGGTGGACAGGGACACGTTCCACAGCAGCATGACATCTAGAGCCATGGGATTTCTGTAAACGAAAAGCCCAAATGCTTGTCATAGCCACTAGCCCACAGAGAAATTTTAATTGGTGAGGTTGTATAGGGTCGAACAGAACTACATCATTATTAATCCAATTTGAAAAAGACTTGGTCACAATTGATAATTACAGTGTGTACCTGTTCTACTGTTCAAGAAAATTGTCGAATTTTGTAATTAAATGGAAAATTATTTCTGTATTGCACTTAGTGGGAAGTATGGGCAAATTCCCACAACATATTAATAATGTGAGTGTTGACTGTTATGGTACTACTCAGTGAACTGTGGGCTCCTGCCCTGAGGCCCCGTGACTTAGAAGATATCCTCCTGCATTTTCTAGCTGAGATACATTCAGTAACATGTATCTGTGCGGCTGCAGCTCAGTGCAAAGAACATTTCTGATGATAACTAAAGCATTTGCATTATTCTCCATGTCTAATGCAGGTGCATAAGAAAGGAAATTGTCTAAACTTCTTATAGTCAAAAAAGAAATATATATGTCTAGAGAGAAAGTGTAGTATCTAATTTAGGCTCTGGCTCTGGTCTGCCATTCTGCATCTCTGGTTTTCCACTGTTCAAGGAACCATAAGATGAGCATATAATGTGAACACCTTAAGTTTAGATGCCTAGAGTTGAAAAGGTGATTATCCCCTGCAGCTCAAAATGTACCCATTTTATTTACCTGAACATTCACATTGACTACAGTTTTTCTTTTGCCTCGACATGCTGTAGA
This sequence comes from Dicaeum eximium, assembly GCA_013396995.1. NCBI lineage: Eukaryota > Metazoa > Chordata > Aves > Passeriformes > Dicaeidae > Dicaeum > Dicaeum eximium. Next base: position 922,523 of record VWZP01004280.1, read on the forward strand.
ATACAGTGCAATGCAGCACATGGGGCTCTTGGAAGACTTGGGTTGTGCCACTGGCATGTGGGCTAGCAGGGGATAAATCATGTCACCTCTCTGTTTCTCACTTTCTCCTGCATCAAGCTCTAAAGCAGCCATCTCCCTTATCCCTTGATACTTGGTTATGACAGGGTACAGCTTGTGCTGTTGAAAGGGAAAAGGTTTGACATAGACTGTACCTGGGAATCTTTATTATCCTCTCATGACAGTAATGTCAAAACAATTTAGAAGTAAAAGATGATGATGATGATGATGATGATGATGATGATGATGATGATGATGATGATGATGATGATGATGGTGATGATGATGATGATGATGGTGGTAATAAAGAAAGGAGTGCTAATACCAGTGAAGGTAACAGGTTGGTCAGGTACCTCTCCCAAAAAAAGGTGGTATCCAGATTATGTCCCCGACTGGCTTGAATCTGCTTTGGTTCTCATTGTAGTCTTTGGCAAGTACTTGTATGAGCAGCAGTACTGGGGAAGCAGATAGCAAAGGAGCCTGTGTATTCAGGTTGCAGAAATATGAAATAATACACAGCAACAAATTAACTCCAAGTGTTTCTCTGTGATATATATGAACCTTCCACTAATGTCAGTGTTTTATCAGACATTATTTTACCTGGTGCTCTTACCATGTAAATAATGCCTAATTTACCTGGCATTCCTTACACTGACAAATAGTCTCATGAAACACTGACAATGCAATAATTAAACCCACCTAACTGAGCTGTGTGTCTCTATCAGTCTGGATCTGGGTACACTTTGTTAGACCTCTCCAGTTTCCTGTGCATTATGGTGCGTTGCTTATGGCAACAAGTGACAGTCTGGGAGGTGGAAAAGTATAAATTTAAATTAGGAATGTACTTGCATGCCTCAGGCAGACTGACTTTTTTGAATATTGAAAATAAACTGATGAAGCTCTGAAAGGTAAATGTTGTGCTTGGGTCTTGTATGCAGGCAGAAGTAAGTGTTACTTTAAATCTATATTTTCACATCAGAAACATAAAATCAAGTATAGAAAATTCTGTCTCAGTCTAGTGATGCACTACTCACAGTGGCATCAAAAGGAACCTCTAATTTTCACTTCTGGACTGAAACCAGGTTTATTTGCCCTGCTTTTACAGCACACACATGGAGAAATGATAATTATAGTCAAGAAGGTTGATCCAAAGCCTACTGACATCTGCTGCCTTTGTAGCAGATGTAAAAGCTTGTGTCCACGCTGAATGAGGAAGCTGCTCTGCATCACAGTGCCCTGTGAAGGATGCTGGAGGCATTCTGTTTATTACATAGAACTGTTTTTGTAAATTAGGTGTTAATCATCCATGACCCTTTCTGTTGTCATCATGGAACTCACTGTACTGTTTAAAACTCTCACAGACTAAATGGGACACACAGAAAATGTCCACGCAAGAAGTCACCGTTAATGTTACAAAAGGCATCAGACAAAGTGACAGAAGAAAAACAAAGAATTGTGCCAATTAATGAAGAAAATTGCAGGTGAGGATGGACTTAACAAAGCTTCACTGGACTTTAAATGTGAGTCACTGAAGGCATGAAGATCTCTAGGTGTTGCAGGCAGCTGCTACTGAGTGCCTCCAGAAGCAGGTCTTGTGGAAACCAGCTGCAAGCACTGTAGAGATCGTTTGTCTAAAGCAGTGATACCACACAGACATACACAGAAATTCATTACATTTGTTTTTTACTAACTTCTGTGTTATCCCTTTTGTATGTCCTGTTCCACATTGCTATTAAGATGAGGCTGGATAATAAGGGGTACAGCTCATCACAATTAAAACCAGGAAATGAACAAATGAATCTGCATTTTTAGTCACAAAGGAGTTTTGAGTGTGCACATTCAAACCCACAGAGTTCATTCAAAGCACTCACATATTTTAAAATGCAAACCCAGACATCTCAAGAAAGTGAGACTAAAGTCTAGTCTTCCACTAAATCTCTTTTCAACTATATATATAGGTTATATATAGTTAATTCATACAGTAGCATTTTTATATATTAAATGTTCAATTACTTAATTTTAATTTATTGTTTGTATTGACATAATTTCAGTCTTAAAAATAGTAACTTTCATATTGATCAGCCTTACTTGAAGGTCCTAGTCTGAACTGGTAAGTAGAGTTATGGCTACTTGGTTGTTTTATAAATGCCCCTTTGATTATGTTGAAGCCCAATATGACTAGAAAAAAAGTTACCATTAACATTACAAGAAAATAACCACAAATTTTAAAGTTGTAGTCTAATGTCAGTTCAAAAAATTAACTTTCTTTGATAAGATATGATTAATTCACTGTGCAAAACTTACTTGGTACATTGTGAGCATCCTGTACCACAGTACTCCATGATTATAATAAATATGTATCTAAAAGGAACATAAACGTTCAGTATAGTGAAGTCTAGGAATTAATTCAACATATTATCTTCTTAATATGGAAGTAATAATGTATATTCTATTCCCTGTGAGTTTGCGTGGTAATGAAGATAAATGAGGTAAATTTATTTGCCTTCCCTATCAGACATACATACATACATACATATATATATATACACACACACACATATATATATATGGATGTGTATTACTATCCTTAAAGGGCCATTTTAAAAACGAGTCAAAACAGGCATACAAGAATAGGATTGTGAACTGAACCCTAGTTTATTCTGTATTAGGATCATTTTAATAGCTTGCTGCTTAGGTGTGTGAGTTACTTTCCTTGTACAACAAGTCTATGCAATAGGAATTGTTTATTAACTGCTCCAAAAAAAAAGCAAACTGGAATCCAGAGTTAGAGCCAGAATTTTGCATACCATAGCATATTCCAAAAGGATTTACTGGCAAAGAGTGCAGTATAAACTTGTATGATACAAGAAAGCTACGGAAAGTCAGTAATGATCCTGATGTGTTGTTTAAGGGTAAACAGGGTTTTGAAGGAAGGCAAAAGGGAAGGTTTGTTGTGTAAGAAGGTGTTCCAGAGATTGTGGCCTTGGGTGGAAACCACATTAGAGTGAGTAGATGCAAGAACAAAGGAGTCCTGGCAGTGAGATACTTATTAGCTAAGAAATGATTCAGTGATGATGTGCTGACCAGATGTGTCAGACGGCTTGGGCCACACCACAGAAGGAAGCCCATGAGCTGCATGGCACATGAAGCAGCCCTGGCTGATGCCAGCAGCCATCAGGGAGGCAGCTCTTGAGTCTTGTGCACCGAGCACGAGATGTGACAAGATGGCTGAGATGTGACAGATGTGACAGGATGGTTCGCAGGAGATGGCCTTGGGGCACAATTACCTGGGCTACAGCACAGACCTTGCTCATGCTGCCACATCCCCCATCAGGGTGGCAGCTGCAGAGTGGTGGGTGCTGCCTGCCCTGGACTGCTTGTGGTAATGTTCCTGAGCTACTCCAAGCTCCTAAACCTGTTTATATCCTAAAATTTAGCTTTATGACGTTCAAAGATTGGATCCAACTTTTGTGGTGAAAGCCATGTTTAGTAACAAGCAATTTTATACAGACTCCTCATGTAATACATTACTGTTCTCATTCATTAGGCAGTAAAAAGAAATTACACTATGTCCTAGGTTGCTTCTTAGTGTTTGATGTGCAAACTTCCAATGACCTTAATAAAACTAAGATCATGTTGTGGAGATGTGGATCCCTCTGTACACAGATTGGGATATACTTATGTTTACTTTCCTTCTACTAGAGATAACCACCAGTAGAAACAACCAATTTGTTTATAAAATAATACACCACTCTGTATAATTAGGGTGATAGAACCTAGTCTCTACCACTTTAGACAATTTAAAGTCCTCATAATAGATTCCCATGCTGGTTTTAGTGGAAGAAGCAAGTCCAAAGAATCATCTGGGCATTTTCACTCTAAGTTGCCTTCTTAGAAATGAGGAGCCTTATTTACAGGGTCTGTTCTCTGAGCATCATCTTTCAAATGTAAGTGGCTCAAATATGTCAAATAAAATAACCATGTTAAAAGACATGGACTTTCAGATAAAGGACCTGTGGGCATCTCTGTCTTTTATACCAGGATTTTTGAAATGTTATTTTCCCCAAAAATACATTCTCGACACATCATTTGTTTGATGTCCCTTGGCTGCACATGAAGATTTCTACAGGTACACTGAAACAACACACTTTCTGCTGGAATGATTTGCCAACAGATGGTGAGTTCTCATGACTTATCTAAGTTCAGGTTTAAAATAGAAAGGAATTTTGTCATGTTTCCATAATTCCAACACAATATATATATAGGATTTTCCTATATATCTTGATAGATCTTCTTCCACTATGTGAGAAAGGGAATAATTCAGAAGAAAGAAGCTATTGTCTAAAGAAGAGAGAGGAGTTTTCAATCAATTCATCGTGAGGCAAATTAATCTTTTCAAAGACTCAGTAGAGCATTATCTTGCACTATTCCTTCATTTTCTCCCTTATGATTCCTTAATGTATTCATTTTAGCATCACTGTAGGACATTGACTGGAAGACACACAATTTTACTGTGTGACTGAAATGATTTTGTACTGACATAAATAGGAAACCATAATTATTATGTAAGCAATATATGAGTACTGCATCAAACATGGATTCTTGTTAGTTGACTGAAATTTCATAAAAAACAGGACACAGGTATTTTTGATCTTCTTAGTATGTTCATATACATAGACATTTATTTGTGCATGTCACTGCGTGTGTATATTGTAATAACTTTAGTGTGTACTTCTGCAGTTCAGGCACATTTTTTGAGAACCTTTAATTTCTGTTTGTAATTCTGATACCCAAGTGTAAAATATTTTAACATTTGAACTGAAATCTGTTTTACATGCTTTATGAAAAGAATGAGCTATATAATTTGTGCACAGAAATGGTATTTGAAAAAGCAGGCTTAGTTTTATTTACAAATACATCTAAATTCAAACTAGACTAACGGGAACATTTTTGTACTCTCTTCAAATTAATGAAGATTGAACTTAAATTTGAAAATGAAAATAAAGAAAAATTTTAAAGTGTCTGTTTATTACTCCATTCATTTCATGTTTCTGTGTTTGTGGTTGGGTTAGCTTTTAAAGCTGAGATCAAAAAGGGCAAAGGTATAATGAATGGTTCCCACATCTGCTGTTCATGGAATTAGAATATTTCTGTATCTGATGTCCTCAGGTTGTGGCTCATGGACTGTTTGGTCATGTGAAAGAAGGCAAAATATATATATTCCCATAAGAAATTAGTGTATTTGCCAAAGAGGGATTATGAGGTCAAAGTACAGTTGTACTTCTGTAATTATAAATGGGAGAGTTGTGGTTGCTGCCATGGCTAAAGTGGAAGACACTGGGAATCTAGGACACTTTCTCCAGTAAGAGGCCATGAGGCAACTATGAGACAACTAGAATACACAGCTAAAAAAACACTTATTCCTGCCTAAACTGGAGAGCATAGGATGGGAAAGTAGTTGTGGTGTTGTTTGACCTCTACCATAGAAAAAAACTCTTAACTTTTATAGATGACACTTCTTATTTTTTCCAAAATTGCATGAAATTTTCATTCTATTTTTCCTAACTGCCAGAAAGGCTACTGCTGAAATATCATCCCCATCCTAATTGTCTGTGCCCCAGGTGTTGCCTGACAAGTAGCTTGTTCTCTTTGATTCCTGGCCAGGATGCTGACATAGCAACTGGTTTGTTTCCTGTGGAAAAGGAAGAATAGTATCAAAGGAATGGCTTTCAGATGTGCCAAAAACGAAGAAGGATTTAGGGATACAAGGAAACCATAGTGCTGCAGTCAGGCATGTAACAGCCCATGGGAACCCTACAAACAGAATGCTTCAAAATTTGGGATCAGACAGTACCTTGCAAGTGGAGCCTTTGAACTCAACACACTGCTGTGTTTCAGACAATAAACCTTCATTGTCCTCAGGCCAAGTGTCCCTCATTGCACCAGTGCCTTCTCAGATGCCTCCTTTCCAGATTGGCTCAGTGAAGCACTGGAAAAGGTGCTAGCAAGAAAGAAGATGTACTCTATAATGCATGGATGCAAGACCTCATTCTGTCCTGTTATCACCCTCCAGTTTTCAAATATTTCCATCTGATTTTCAAATTTTTTTTCAGGTATCCTGTGCATACTATCCATAGTTAAAAGCCATTCTTCTGCCCTTTGGTAAACATGGCAAAATTGGGTCATTAATATAAGATAAAAAGTGACCTGGTCCACCAGAAATTACATTTGTTGACATATGTCACTTAATCAAGACAAAATCCAAGTTTCTTTGCAACAGCTCCTTGCACAGAAAAAAATCAGCAAACACTAAAATCTAGGAAATACTCTAATCTTAATGGTAGAACTAGGATGTTCATAAGTAAGAAGGAAAAAGGGAGAATATAATAGCTTTTAATTTATTTCTGGGGTATTGAATATCATTTAAGTACTGTGTGCAAAAAGTAGGATGCTGCTGTATATCTATCCATCTGTATAAAACAAGTAGCTTTAGGTTGCTGTGGTTCCCTGCTTAGGAAAAAATGGGATTGAGGGAGAAAGAGAGAGAGAGGGGTGTCACAGGGCAAGACTGAACCATAGTGCCAGTTGTATTAATTAGCTTTGCTTGCACACTCTTGCATTATAATCAGTATTATTCAGCTTTAATTTAATTTCCATTAACCTCTGCAAAACATCCACGTTTGGATACAGGGAAACATGTCTGGGGTATTACTGCATGGATAGAAAAAACAGTTTGCTCACAGTTAAAAAGCAGCTTAAGAAAAGGCATCACAGCTAAGCAGCAGCCTATTCTTTATCAGCTATGAAGAGCTGTCAGATACAAAAGGCATGAAATTATTCATGCTCATCTGTATCTGCTTTTACCAGGAAATTAAATATTTGGCTTGTTCATGCAAGGCAGGTAGAACTTTTCAGGTCACACTTAGTAAGTGGCTTAATGTTCAGTTTAGCTGACTCAAGGACTGATTTGAACCTAAAACATTGGGTGTTGTGGCCCATCCAAATCCCTAAACCAACCCTTCTGCAGTGCAGTAGCATCTCCTTTGCCCTCAAATTAGCTCCTTCCTAGAAAATTTTTTCCACTTTATTCAAACTATATATATGACATAATTTTTGTAGTGCATTATTAGACACATTATTATATTATTGAGAGCATAATTTTACCAATAATTTCAGACATAGGCCTGGCAAAACTAAAGCTCATTATCACAACTGACAAGCACAGGGGCAAACTTAATTCTCATTAACTCACTGAACAGCCACAACCCCACACAAGCAGTATCATCACCTCTGGGAACTGTTGGGATGTAGGGAGTTCAATATTAATGTACATGTATAGTGTCCTATGCAAATGATATTCATTATTCATGTTTCTGATTTAAAACCATCTTTCAGATGAACTAACATGTTTAAAATCATTGTGGAGGCCAACACTTTATACCCATTCCTGCTCTAGCTGGGATTTCATATCTGATAAGGATTTTTTCTCCTTGGTCTGTGCCTGATATCTTTTGAGAATTTAGAGGAATTATTAACAAATATAACAGAACAACTTCCAGAATATATACTGGTATATATATATATCTTTTTTTTTTCCAGCACGAAATTGCTGTCATCATTGCTGCTCATCTGTCTGCATGCTGTCTTTTCTTACAATGTATTAATTACTTGCATCCATGGTGAGAAATAGTGTCTTATGCCTTCACCATATAGATATTTTTAATCTCTGTCTAATAAGCTCTTGCTGATATTTCATATGACAGATGCATTTTTGGCTGAATTTGTGTTGCCAAATCTCTTAGCTCCAATACCTGCTCCTGGATCCTAGTCCCAGACCATCTGCACTGCACACACGGCACATGTTCACCTCTGGTGAACACACAGGAACAAAACAACCAGTTCCCTCTGCAATAAAAATGTGCTGGTCCAGGACATCCTCAAATTTGTGATCTTTTCTTATTAGCTCAGGATATCCTCATTTATGTCTGCTTGGTTCTTTGGACTGCTTCTCTTCAAATTCATTTATCCCACATACTTGAACAGTCAGTGCCACTCTGTGATATATTTCTGTGCTCTCAAGAACATGTTGGAGATTTGCTTGAGCAAGTCCAGGTGACCACTTATTTGACATGTGTAGTATAATAAAATATATCTTGACAGTGCTCTCAGACTGTCTGTTGTACTCTTAGAAAAGTAATAGCACCTTCCACCTCTGCTGGGTATTTGAAATGTCTTTGAGATCAAAAGAAATAATGATTTCTGTCTTCATGTGACAGATAAGTTTAAGCTTTGCTTACACCAGAGTAATTTAGTATAAATTTTTTCTACTCTATGATTTTCTTCCATATATCTAAAACTCTGTGGTGACAGGTCTATGTGACATTTTTCTCCTTCCATTAACTTCCATTTTGGTTGCATTTAGCAAAGGTAAGTTTTGATTCAAGAGACACTGGTTTTCACTACTACTAAGGCCATTGCATACCACATGGTCTTCTTTGTTAGCATAAAAACTTTAAACTGAGTGAGGCTTGCACACTCTATACGCTTTATATTGGCATTGTGATATAAAGTGACTTAACTGTGGGCTCAAATCAGTGGGTTTGTAGTTTTCCCTACAGTTTTGCTTATACAATTTTATACAACATAAAATAACTTTTCTATAGTTTTAGACAATATTTTATAAACATTTTTATACCAAAAAAATTACTTTCCTGTGTTCATTAGTGAGCAGCTGGCTTCATTCATTCAACATGAATTATGCTGCTGCTGTTCTCCTACAATAGTCCACAATCTAGAAGAAACCATGTTACTTTACAGCAAATTAGTATGAAAGTAGAAAGCTCTAGTAATGCAGGTTTGATTTTCTTCCCTTCTTATTGCTTTCAAATTCAGAAACAGGTTAAAACCAGGACTTCAACTGACACAGCTAGAGCTCCTGAAAATAAAGCAACTTTACATTTTTCCAAATTGGTAGAAATTTGAGAACTCGTTCCTGGCATTCAACAGTTCCACTCACACAGTTCTCATAGAGCTCAAACGAAAGCTTAGCTGAATTATTCACTTTACTCCCAGGAGTGTAGAAACCTTGTATTTGCTAGTGGCTGAGGAAAAGACACAATGCAATTGGCAGAGATGCAGAAACATGTATATCTTGCCAGGAAAGGCACAGAGAGGAGACTGGATGAGGGAAACATACAAATAAGGAAATTATGGGCATGTCAGTCCATTGGATAAAATTGTTTGTTGTTCTAGTTATACCAATATAAATCAAAGAATACGTTAATTTTTTTGACATGATAACAGAACTTGTTATTAACTTCCATTAAAAGCGTTAGTATCTGTTTTTAGAATAAATTACTTCACAATATTTGCCTAAACAGTTTCACCTGAGTTTTTCTAAAGAATTTGAATTACTTTGGTGCAAAATATAATGAAGCATGTGCTGGTATAATGCAAGTGCATAGAGGAGAAGAGGAAAAAAAAATGCTGTCTTTGTCTGTTATTTAATTTCAGTCCCTTTGTTCAAGAGCAAGTAACTGCTTGAGTGGTGAAGAATGAAATTCCTAAGTACTTATGCTAGCTGTTGTGACATCTGATGCAAAAAGAAGAGACAGGACAATTGAATTTATGAAGGGTTTATGAATCCAAGGGGCAGTCTGACAAATTCTAGCTACACTATTCCAATTGCATTTCCATCAGAAATTGAATTGGGTGAGTTAAACTGATTTTTTACTTGTCTATTGATTTTGCTCTACTGACATTTTGAAAGGGTCCCAGGAGGTGTATTACAATCTCTTTGGTATGGAATTTCTTTCTCTTTCTGACCTCTGTAAACAGGGTTGCCATCTCTGGATGTCCATGCTCCTCTTTACATAGATTGCTTGGCCTATTCCCTTAAATGTTGTCAGTATCCTTAGGTCTGGTGTGGCTCCCAGCCATGATCACCCTCTCCATTTTGCTGCTCAGCAGACCTATGGCCTCTGCTACTATGCTGGGATTGTTTTGCCTATCTTCACGTTCCACCATGAAAGTATTGGTTCTACAGAATGATACCACTCTGAAATTAGACCAGACATAGAATGTACTTCCAAACTTACCCCTAAATGCAACCATGAAAACCAATGTTACAGGAGAATGTGTACTTCCAGCATATCACAACCCACATTGAAACTTTTGGATGGTTCTTAAACTGCCTGAAAATTTGAGCAAAGGATCATCAGTGCGTGAGGTGACATTTGGTGGCACAGGGTGGCTGACTGTGATCTTTTGTGCCCATATGGCCCAGCACAGGTAGAAATGCAATTTATTGCAGTGCAGGACTAAAATGAAAGCCCTGAGTCAGACTTGGAAAACAGTTAAATACAACAATGAGCAGTTATCTATTGCTAAGCCATTTTCCTCTGCTACTGGGAGGTTCTGAATTGTGTTCTGTTGCAGGACAAGGGCATCACATCATGCCTAAGAGTGCCTCCATGGAAGAGGACACAGACTTCTCTATCATTCAAGGGCTCTATAATTTGGATCCTCTGAGGACACAGATAACAATGATAATCACTCTGCTGTTGGCAAGGAAGGCCTGAGAATTTTTCCATGAATCCTGTCTCTTTTTCTCAGAACATCTCTAGGATCCAGGAGCTGATGCAATGAGTTCCTTTCACTTTCTGTTTGTAATAGGGAATGCTTTATGGATACTTCTCACCCTGTTTGGAAAACAAGACCATAGGCCTTTATGGCCCAGTGCTCTGAGAAGGGTGGGTTAGGATTCCTGTGTCACAGAGAGGCAGGAATCCCACCTGGTATCTCAGGCTTCCATTTTCGTGTTGCTTATATGCCACATTTTTGCCTTGCCATTTTGTATGCCTTGTAAGATCCTTAGCAATTGCCCACAGCTGAGCTTTATAATTTCCATCCCCATCCAGTAGGTAAACTCTTAGCCAGTGTCCTGTGCACTCTTCTCAAAGAAGCAAAGAGCCTCCTGGCCTTCCTCCTCTGCTTCTCATACCTATGCATTGGAGAATCCTGCCCCTCTGTCCCTCCCCCATTGGCTCCTGGCCTTCCTTCTCTATCTGAAGCTTTAATTTTTGACTTCTGGCCTCCTCTTTCACCTTCAAGTTTAACACACTCAGTTATATGTCAGAAAGCCCAAGAAGGGAAATGAAGGCACAAACATGAAATCAGTACACTTCGTACAAAAAGAATGTAAAAATACATGAGAGTAGTGGTTAGCTCTTTGTCTGCCTCCTTGTGTCTCAAATTGTCTGCTGTCACAGTTGATGATATCTGTGAATTACTGAAACTCTGCCATGCCAGGTGGGAAGACAAATTTGAATGTTAAGTAGATGTAGTCAGAAAAAAAGCATTTTTATGGTTAGACTCAATCCCTTGCTAATGAAGCATTTTTTTCTGTTTATGACCTACTGTGATTACTACTGATACATACTAAAATCTTTCCTATCTCCTTCATTATTGGCTTTGTCTATTTTAATTTTTTTGCCTGACAATATTGCACATTCCACTTGCCCCATCCCTGCAGGTGTTCAAGGCCAGGTGGAATGGGGCTCTAGACAACCTGGTCTATTTGCAGATGTACCCGCCCATGGCAGGGAAATGGAAATGAGATGAACTTTAAGATCCATTTACAATCCAAACCATTCTATAATTCTATGATTTTATTTTCTGCTATAATTTGTATTTGAGATGCTTTCACATTCACACAGTTATCCCTGTCATCTGACTACAAATGCCTGGATGGAAAGGCTTAGTTTCCTGACACTTACTAGTTATACAATGGCTGATCTTAAACATCAAGGATGAAAAACCACATAAGGAGACTAAGAAAATGAGGTTTATATAATTTGGAAGTCTTAAAAGTGGTCAGCACTATCTCCCAGGACATGGTATAACTGGTTCCAGAACCCTGTTTTGCAAATCCTAATTTAAAACAGTTATGCTGACACAAGTCCTGGAATGTAGCAGGTTTTATTAACCTGAGAAATTAGTTCCTATGTGGTTATACTTACTATAAGATCTAAAGTATGACTCATTTTTGTACTGTGCATTGATCTCAGGCAAAACTGTGTGTCTCAGCTGAAAACATACTTAGTATTCTGCATGATGCTTCTATTTGTAATAGCTCAGGAGCACCTGCAAACAGGCTTGGGAAAAGCATTAAAACCATTATTAAAATAAGTTTTTGTTATCATAAACAGTGACCAAAAAAAGACAGAAAATTACTTGCTGTTCTGTTTGTAAAGATAATGCATACAGTGACCCTGTCACTTTTTAATTAATTTTTTACGTATTAACAATAACTTTATTCCACGAGATTTAAAAGAAATGCTATTAAAGAAATCGTGAGGCAATAGTAATGAAAAATTTGTGCTTCTTATCTGAACTTCTTCCTTCACATTTTAGCAAATAGTGAACCTACTACTCTAGAAATCCCACTGGGAGGAGGTGTTGAGAGGATGCTCTTACAGGCAGATCTGGGTTTATTTGTAAAAGGTACTCTGTTCTGTAGATCATCAGAACCTGGGAAATCCCTGCAGCACAGGATTGTTATGGTGAGGAGAGATGCATTAGCTGGTTATGGGATGGATGTAATTACCAATGTCCTGAAACACTGCTGTGGGTGCTCATTAGGCTGACATTAATCACCTTGTAGTAGCTGCTTCTGAACTTCCAAAGCTATTGTTTTCTTGTATGTCTAGCATGTTCACATTTCAATAAATATCTTGAACTACCAACTTAAAGAACAGCATTTGAAATGTGTGTGAAGTCACTCCTGTGTCTCTGTGAGGAGGATAAAAATGGACACGACACTTTCTAAGTCAGGTGGCAACAGCTGCACTTTAATGTTCACAGTCCATTTTTATAAGGTTTTAAAGAGCATTGTGTTTAATTCTAATTGGTTAGTAACTTTCCTGCCCCTCAGTTCATTGATTCATAGGTGCTCATGTGTGTACCTGCTAAGGCTCTCTTCTTCAGCAGATGTTTACATTTTTTCTTCACGGATTCTCACGGGATAGACTTCTTATTTTCACAGGTGTCAGACAGTTTTCACGAGCAATGGCTGATGTGCTTGCAGGTTCTCATGGGACAGGCTAGCTGTTAGCTATACTTAGGTGAAATAACAAGGCCTGAACCATGGTTTTACAAGGCCTTTCTTTTGTAAGGTTTTACAATATGTGGCACTCCTGCTTTGATAATTGCTCATTGTATTGAAAGGGACAGTTCAACTGAAGTTAATGGGTTGATGTTTTGAAGGAAGTAAAACCCAAAGCTACAATATTCCTCATTAAGCCAGGATTTTCTGCTTTGCTTTAAGAATCATCTATATCTTGCCTGTCCACTCCAATGGATTGCTTGGTTTGTATCAGTCTATTCAATAGGAAATTACTCATTATCTGGAATACAGATTTCTTTTTCCCCAGCCTCTGTGACATTGTCTAAGGCCAGTTCCACTCCAGACACAGAAACAATGAGACAAGAGGGGCTCTGTCAAGAAAAACACTCACTGTTGCTGCTACTGTTATTGTCACCATCCAGACTGGCTGCACATTTACCAGGAGTGAAGGCAGCTGCTAAAGGTTCATACGGAATGAAGTGTCCTTGGCCTGGAACTGTTAGGACAGTTTACTCTTTACAAGTGTACTTCCTGTTTAGTTTGCATTGTGCTTAATATCCGAGGCTAGGTGAGGTAACCTGTTTGGAAAGAAATACTATTAGCATAATCTGTTTTATTAAAGCAATGCTGTGAAGGCACGGCGTTGTCATTTACAGACAAATGAAAGATGAGATCTTTCTTGAATCTTTCTTACATCAAAGAAATCAACACCTTCTTGTGTGTGGGTGCCACAACCCACACAGCTATAATATTTTGAAGGACTAAAATCTAAATAACTTGTTTTGTTCAGGGAGTAGCATGACATGAGTTCCAAGTATCCAGTAATGTGGTAAATACATGGCAATGCATCAACATTCTGGCTTTCTCAATATTATTCCTTCTCTGGTCTTCCTTGCTGTAGTGATTTGAGTTGGGTGAGTTACAGTTTAAAGGCTTTACAGAAGAAAATGTTATAAACAAGGTCTAAGCTGACACAGCTGCATGAGACTGCAGAAGTACTCAGAAGGCACTAACTCATCAATGACTGGATTTTCTAAACAACTGAGAAATAACTGTAAGACATCTTTGTCTTTTTCCTCACAAGTTTATGTGTTCAATTACATGGTAGAGTTTTGACTTCAGACAAACATTCTGTTCATAAAATATTACTGTAAACTGAAAAGTATAAATTATGTCGTTAATTATGTTTTGTCTAGTTTTTTTCATTTCCAAAATGCATTTGAGAAAAAGACAAGAACTACACTTTGCCATTCTAAGTCTCACAACAGGATTTATTGGTGCCATCTACTGGCTATTTAGTCCTTCTAAATTACAACAAATTATGAGTAATATGTTTTAAACGCAGAATAATAAGAACATTATGAGCCTTATAACTGAATCAGCCAACATCAAACTATGTAATTGGCAAATCTGTATAATTTTAAATTACATTAGGTCAAACTTCGGTACAATGTTCCAACAGCAATGAAGCTTTTAGATGTGTCAAGAGGAGAAAGTTCGTGTACAAGTACTCGTGTGCAGACTCCAAGCATTAACACCACACACATCCTCCTGGTGTGTCAGAGGAAGGACCCCTCCTGACAACTGCCACCCCTTGAGATCCCTCCTCCATAAAGCATGGGCACGTGGGGCACTCACAGGTTCACACAGCAGGTAAACATGGTCACCTTGCTGTTTGTCTTTCCTGGAGGGATGTCACCACAAAAAATTGGATGGAGAAAATGGTCCTTTAGCTTATAGCCCAGGCAAGCTGTGAATGTTTCTGCTGAGGGTGGGTTTAAGCAAGCTAGAGGGAGCGTGGGCATGGAGGGGATGGCACACAGCCTGTTCCAACATATCCATTCCAAAGATGGTGAGAGCAAGCAGAGCTTGGAAGGGACCTGCTGTGCAGGACTGCTGAATCCCCTTCTGCTAAATTTGCTGAAAGGCGTCTGAAGATGACCTAGGATTTAAATAAGGCTTTAAATCACTCATTGTAGTAAAAATTACTAAACTATAATTATTTGAGGCAGTGCCAGGGAAGATCAGCAAATCAATATTAACTGGAATGTTAACAGTATCTCCAGTGCCAGGTAAGAAAAGTATTTACACATCTGAGTAGCTGCATCACTAATCAGCAATATAGGTGAGCACATGCTTAAAATACTTAATCATACTTAAAGGTGCTTTGCTAGATACCAAACAGAGTCCTCACATTCCCCACTCTGGTTAGTCAAGACCTTAATACAGCCAGAAACAAATATATTTAGATCACACTCTGAGAACCAACCTCTGGAATAACTTGCTTAACAACTAGGTTCTGAGCAAAGAAAGTATAGTAATAGAGTGACTGAAGAGAGGGTTCATGCTTCCTGTTCTCTGCCTTTTCCTGACATCTAATAAAAAACCGAGAGTCTTCTGGGAAGGCAAAGAATGCAACTTAACCATATCTGTTTTTCAGAGATTTATGTAAAAAATGCATTCTGATGGAACAAACTAAGCCACGACTTTATAGTATGCCTTAGTCAATGGAACCAGAAAGGAAAGAGAGTTCATTAGAAATCTGGAGGAGTGTGAATCTGCATGGAACATGCTTTGTCCCTGCAAGGTTTCAGTGTGTCTGATGGTGTTCCCAGAGCTGAGAGCAACCCTGCAACTTCAGCAAGGGTTCATCAAGAGCTTCCCAAGAAGAACTTCTGTAGAAGTGGAGTGGGAAACTGTCCTTTGCATGCTCCTGGGGCTCTCACTGCCAGACCCCTAGAGTATGTGGCCTCTCACAGCTCATGAAAAGAGCAATGTAGTATTTCTAGGATAGGAAGAGCTACTGAGAGAGACTAGGACAGAAGACAGCTGGAAGATGAGAAGTGGAGCAATGACAAAGGATAATGTAGATGGGTGTTATCATATAGTAAAGTACATTAACTTCCACAGCCTGCAAATAACATTTAATTTAACATCATTTTCTTGTTTGTACAGCAAATTTAATTCCAGCTATCAAGTTACTCCATGTGCTCAAGTGGCAGAGCTATGTGGATATGCAGCAGGTAGGTATAATCCTCCTCATGATTCATAGAGGTGCTAAAATGGTTTGGTGTAAGGGAATCTGGAGGAGTTTTATGTTTCTTTAGGGTGACACAGACAATGACACACAAAATACCTGCATTAATAGAGAGCTTCTAGATACTTATTGTCTTCTGAATAACCACATGCAGGTTCATGCTCTCCACACACAATCCATGGAGGGATTCTCTAGATGAATGTGCCAGACTGCACAGACTATCTAGGGGCTCATTAGAAGAGAGGCAGTGCTGCCTGAACACCATCAAACCATTCCTAAATCTGGTTTGCATGTCTCAGCATCTGGTGTTTCCTGTTCCAGTCCTGGAGCGTGGAGCAACTTGCATGGCTGAACAGAAGCCTGATGAGACCTTGGACGGCTCCATGCTGAGAAATTTGGTCACTTCTGCTTAGTAATCTTCCATATTTCTAGAGGTCTCATTAGCTCAGGCCTGTGTTTGTGAACACAGTTGAGCACTACTGGCCAGTCCTTGTCTGGTATGTGTGGTGTCAGCCAGCAGCAGTGTGGGAGCAGTGACAGTTCACACATCAGCGAGCCGCATCTCTGGAAGACAGCAGTAGTCTGAGCACAAAGTCACCACAATGCTCCTCCTTCACTTGAACAGTCACTTCCCTTTGTTCTCACCGCAGCGTCCCTTTCCTCAGCAAATATTGCTGATTACTTCCCTTTCCTTCATTAAATTCGATTGCTGAACATTGACTTCTAATATCAATCTCTTCCTCAGCTGTAGCCTCATCTACTGGGTGTCCACACCCGTCCTCTC
This sequence comes from Dicaeum eximium, assembly GCA_013396995.1. Lineage (NCBI taxonomy): Eukaryota > Metazoa > Chordata > Aves > Passeriformes > Dicaeidae > Dicaeum > Dicaeum eximium. The sequence continues at coordinate 939,527 of VWZP01004280.1, forward strand.
CTGAGGATTCGGGCATTTTGCAGGACGGTGGCAGCTCAGGTGGCAGTAAAAGCGGCAGTGAAGGTAGCAACCAGGGTGGCAGCGAGAGTGACAGTGAGGGTGTCAGTGAGGGTGTCAGTGAAGGTGTCAGTGAGGGTGGCAGTGAAGGTGGCAGTGAGGGCGGCAGTGAGGGTGGCAGTGAAGGTGTCAGTGCGGATGACAGTGAGGATGGCAGTGAGGGTGGCAGTGCAGGTATCAGTGAGCGTGTCAGTGAAGGTGGCAGTGAAGGTGGCAGTGAGGGTGTCAGTGAGGGTGGCAGTGAAGATGGCAGCACGGGGCCGGCCGCCCTCCGCCGTGGAGCTCTCCTGCCTGTCAGAGGCCGAGGTGCGTTTGGAAAAAATCCTTGAGACCCCTTCCAAACGGCGGGACAGGTTCATGGCCCGACACTTGAATGTCTGTAAATTGCCTTCAGAATTTATACAGTGCGTTACAGAGATGATTACGAAAACCCCAATGCTGTGGCTGTTCCAGGGGATTTTCACGCCGTTCGTGTCTGTGCTTCAGTCCGGAGCCTTTCTCAGCCGGGACTCCCCCGGCTTGCGGGGCTCGCTGGGCCAACACGGACGCTCCGGGGCCGCGGCCGCACGGCCGGGTCCCCGCTCCCCACAGCCCCGGCCGGCGCCCCGCCCGCCGCCACCGGCTCCGGCCCCGCCGGGGCGGGAAGGTGC
>VWZP01004280.1:940246-999670 GCA_013396995.1 Dicaeum eximium
CGGCCGAGCCCGCGGGCGCCGCTTCCCAGGGCGGGGCTGGGAACGGGGCGTTGGGAGCGGCGGTGGCTCCGGGGCCCGGCGGGAGCGGGGGGCGAACGCGCCGAGCCGCGGCCCCGGTGCGGTGTGTGAGGTCGGGGAGGCGCCGCGGGGGCACCGGCCCGGCCGGAGCCGCCCTCTCGCCTGCAAGCCGGCCGGCAGGGCCGAGCTCGGCCTTCGGACGGGGGGGGCGCGGGCGCGGTGTTTCTGCTGTTCACTTCTGTGTCCCGTCTTTGCACGTACAGGCTCGAAGAAGAGGGGAGTTTACAGTAAAGTCGCGCTCAGCTAAAATGGGGCAATAGCTAAAGCAGCTCTGAAGAGTCTGACTGTGTGCCTTACTGCCCTGTGCTGGCAGAGGAAGATGCGTGGTTCTATCCTTGTGCAACGCCGGTCTGTCTAAGTACTGAACAGAGCGATGTGCTGAATTTGGAGATCCTGACAAAATGGGAGCACTTGTCTTCTCTGCGACCTGCAGTTTACTTCTAGGTCTGGTGCAAGGGCACAGCTTATTCACGTGTGAGCCAATTACTATTTCCAGATGTTCAGGAATGCCTTACAATATGACTTTTTTCCCAAACATCATGGGGCACTATGATCAGGACACGGCTGCTCGCAAAATGGACGTAAGTTTCCCACCCCCACACCCCCATAGTATGTAACAAAATTGTCATTAAGAAATTATTTGGGATACCTGTTGCAGTGAATGACAAGATTGATGATGTTTAGTGAGTAGATGTTTCTTCAGACAGAGTGTTCTAGAGCTCGTTGGTTGTATAAACACTATATAAGGGAGCTACTGACTTCCTCCCTCCACCCTGCCTTGAATCCTGTATTAGCGTGGAAGAGGAATGGGTGTAGCACAGCAGTGTGGCTATTCAGAGCATTTTGGCAGAGCTGATCACATACAGCTCAGGCACCTTACTGTTATACAGAGCAATTGTTGAAATTCTCAGGGGAAGTAGTTTATGATGTCCTGGCCTGTCTGAACTCAGTGCAGAAATCATATTTAGAAGATGCTTTTTGCTCCTCTCTTGTCTTGCATCTACTAAGGAGAATCACCTGATGTTATTCTTAGCCCTGTTCTCCATTGTGGCTTTTGCATTCTGGTGTCTTCTGACTGGATGCTGAAACTTCTGACTGAAAGAGCAACTTTACTCTTTCAAACTGAAAATAAGCACTTTTCTTACCTGAATTGACTGTAAGTGTGGCTCCCCTGAGAATATGCCATGTTGTGGAAAGGCTTTGCCCATAGCAATATCTGTGAAGGGCGAGAGCCTCTCTGGGTGAGAGGCTTGTAAAACAAGTTTTAAACCTGTTTTAATGATGGCTTTTCAGTGGTAAGAGGAGGGGGAAAATACAAGTCTTAAAAGGCTCAGTGTCTTGTGCTATGCAGAGAGTGAAACAGAAATGAGGTGAATATTAAGCTTCTGTTTAAAAAAAAACATTATATATGATGTTGGAGGTACTGCTACTAAAATCTTATTTGCATACTCTTTACTGAGCTTGGAGGAGGAGCTTGGTTCAGTTGCCAAAACATGTTTTTAGTGTTGCTTGGGATAATCACAATTCCCCGTTTGGCTGCCAGTTGCCAGCCTGGAATAGCACAGGCTTTGGTCTCACATTGTTTTTGTCAGCCCAGTGTAGATGCATGGGAAGTTCTGGTATCAGATGTTACACCATCTGTATGCAAGCAACTGAATTCAGCTGCAGATCTCTGACAAATTGAGGGCTTTTTAGTTGGAAGGCAGGCTGTAGGTTCAGCTGTGAACTGTGCAGTGCTTCTCTAGTCATCACTTTTCAGGAATGCTTCCTACAGTGTCTGCTACTTTATCTCCTCAGGTACGCTACTGCTTCTGACTTGGTGTGTGTTAACTGCAGCCATTGAGCCAGCACTTGTCAGTATTTGTGCCTTCCAGTCATGCTACTGTTAGGGCAGAGACACCACAGAGCCATTTTTATTAGGTTGCTATGACTGACTTTTCTCAACTGTCAGTAACGTGTGCCTAGTGCATATGTGGAGGGAGTTCCTTCTGGGAAGTATTCATGGCTTACCTTACATATAGCCACCTACCTTCTTGTATAGCTATTTTATTAAAAATAGTATGGTAGTGAGAAGTTTTATTGTTTTCTTTCTTTTTCTATCCTGTCACCCTTATAACCTGACTACTACAGTGTTGGATCACTACTCAGCCAACTGGCTGGGTGGCTGCGGGGAGCAACAGTGCCTATTAGGATTTGATTTGCCTACCCTCTTTGATTTACTTCCTAGTCTCCTGTCATTTCCACTGCCTGGCCTCTAATTTGGTATTCCTAACTACTGTGGTGCTGTGCAGATACTTCTGAATTGCGTCTTGTGTGGTGGTCTGCCTGCCTTTATTTGTGGTCCAGCAGTGATGATGGATTACTTGGTCAAAGTGAATTTTTCAGACAGCTGCTTTACAGGTGAAAGGGTCATTGCAGCCGTTCTGGATGGAGTTCCTGTTGAATCCACTGCGGGCGGTGAGATTTGGAACTAATACGGTAAAAGCTTACGGTGCTCCACTGCTGGGCCTTCCTTCTGAGAGGGACCAGTGTCACGTATTTTGATGTCATTCTTCATGTCATTCAGTAACAGCAGCAGCTTGTCCATAGTTGATTGCAACAGAGAACCTTCTCAGGATTGTCAAAGGGTTCTGCTCTTCAGGGGACTTAGTGTTGCAGCAGGGGAGGAGGAGTCACTCACTTCTGCAGTAGTGTTCAATTTCAGTTTGCAGCCATAACGAGGCAGCGGGTTAGGAGGTGGAGGAGACGTCTATTGTTTTAAGAGCTCGAATTTTTTTGTAATTTTCAGTTCAAACTTCATTCATACCAAAGAAAGAATTTTAATAGCATGTTTTCGCTCTATAGAAGTGCTTTCCTTTGATCCTCAGTAGGAATGCTTAAAGGCTTTCTTTTTTAATTCTGTCTCGCTCTTCCCCCTCCCTTCTCCCTGCCTGTTCTCAAAATGGGGTGTAAAATTTACATCTGTGCATGTAAGGTCTCACAGAGTTTTGAGGTTGAGGCCTGCAGTATTTTGCTCCTTGTATCATAACTGACTTTGAGTAGGATCATGCAATCCTAAGCAACAAGGTAGAGATTTCTTCCAGAAATCAAAAAGATTTTGTGCGGAGAGCCCTAATGTTAATCCAGGTTTACATTTCTATCCCCCTCTTTCACCTCAAGGTGAAGTTCACTCTCCAAAACAGTGGTAACTCACAATGCCACACTCTGAAGGCTCTACAGGTGTGTTCTGCTGCAAGGGAGTGTTGTACAGCCAGAAGAGCTGTGCTGGGAATGTGTTAAATTGGTATTTCTGGATGGTGTCTTCATAGTAATCCTACAGGAGAGGATGATGTGGAGCTACTGTCTCAGATAGTGGTTGTCTTCCAGGAAAGCAGTTGATACATGGTCTTACAATTCTGCCTCATGTATCAGCTGTTCATAATGATGTGCTATAAACTAGAAGCACTAAAGCAGAAAGATGACAAACTCAGTCCTAGGGCCTCTGTTATGGATGTTCTGACTAGTGAGGATAGTCCCTCTGGGATCTTGTTTTCTGCAATAAAAAATGCGTAATTTCCAGTTGCTCCCTCCATTCACATATTTATTTATTTAGTTTAATTCTGAGCTTTCAACTTGACAGACTGAGTTTTGGCTTCTTGAGTTTTACTTTATATTTGGATTAGTTTTGTTTACACAACAGATGGAGGCTTTAGGAAAGTAAGACCACGTGGTTTTGTGGTGTGAAATTTTGTGTGTGTTTGCTAAACAGCTGCATGACTATGGAATCTGATTATTTGCAGATGCCTGCCATCTCTGTATCTCAAAGCAGTTTATCAGTAACTGTTCTTGTTACTACTAATTCTGGTTGGGAGGTAGAAGATCTAGGGTTTGTCTGATGAGAAAAATAAGAGGACATAACAGAAGATCTGGTTCATTACAGTTGTACTTAAATAGATGTAACTCCCCCTCGTGGTCATCCACAAAACCAATTTGCTTCTAATTCCAAAGTAATTCCTACTTTAACTATCCTGGAATAGGTTGTCAACTGAAGGCATTATTCCATCAAGGCAGAGAGTTACTGTGTTGTAACTTACATTCATATCTCTTAATCTGTTCTGCTGCAGTTCTGGAATGTGCCCACAGGAGACAAGCCCTTAAGACTTCCTGATGTGGACAAGATCCACAGGTCTGCAGAAGTACAAAGGGAAGAGGCTTGCCAGTGAGTTTGTAGAGCAGCCTATAGAAAACACTGGAAAATGTTGCACAGAGAACAATGAAGTACCTTAGAGAGACTGAAAAAATTCTTCAGTAGTGAGTTTTCCATTCACTTCTGAGTTCATGGCCAGGTGCCAGAATATGCGTGTGCGGGTCTATGGAGGGTTTAGTGCAGCTGGCTGCAGCAGTGGCAGAAATTGTGTGAGAAAGCCATTTAGAGGGGGTTAAAAAGTACCTTCAAAAGTTTAACTGAAGTTGTGTGAGTTAAAATTTGTAATGTAATGGCTTCATTTGCTTCCACTAAATCCAAATTTGCAGCTAATTCAATATATCAATACTTAAAAAAACCTGCAATCTGGTGAATGCAAGCTTAAATTGGTACATGTGTGTGTATACACACAGGAAAGAAAAAGCTGTCTACCACTGTAGTTTGGGAGTTTTGGGGAAATAAGTGCTGCTTTGTGAAAGGGTTATTACTGGGATAACCTGCCAAGTAACACAGGTGTGAATTTACTTATCTCTAGAGACAGCCATCTTTGCTTCTTGCTCGTACTCCACATGAGCAGTGCTTGGTGTAATACAGGAACCACTAGCATTTAAAACTTGAAGCTGAAATTTCAGCATCTTTTAGGAAAGTAGTCAATATACTTGATCTGCTTGGAGTTATGTTTTGTCCCTGGTACTGCCTCAGACCCTACAGTGGAGAAATGTGTGCAGAGTTGTGGACATTGATCCAATGGAACACGCACAAAGGAGTCTTTAATTCATATTTTGTTTGTAACGTTCCTGTTGTCTCTTTACCATGGTACTAAAGAGCAGGGAATGCTTTTGTAAAAAGTGGTAAATTTAGAACATCATGTGTTACTGTGTACAAACTGAGGTAACTTTTGTAGCTTCTCAGAATGTAGTGGATGTCACGAAAGACTGTGGTGATGAAACACCTAAATTGATGCTTGTTACATGGCAATTGGCAGATGCCAAAGTATTTTTTATAGATACTTCATATGGATCAAAGGAAATACAAGGCAATACAACTGACTTCTCTGCTGGTTGTGTCTCAAGAAATGTAGAATAGTTGGACATGAGTAATTCTTTTGAGCATCACCATGGAAGTTGCAGAAAAGCATTGACTAAGGGTTTGAAGGCATGTGAATTACCTGTGTAATTTATAAAATACCATAAAAATTTGGGATGTGTGTTCATTTTTTGTGCTCTCTTGCTCTCAGGTATTCCAAAGAAACATACATCATGCTGAGTTCTTAGAGTGTTGCTTATAGCAACATTAATAAACCATTTTTGCTGATTTCTATGGGTACAGTAAATTACAGCCACCAAAAATTGTTTGTTACCTTTGTTACTGAGGCCCTTCAAGTGTGATTGGCTGGTGCAGATTGACTGAAAGTAGACAGGCAAATGTGTGTAATCCCATTACCCTGGCTCTAAGTGTATGAGTCATCTGCAAAATCTGCTGCTGCTTTCTCTGAGCAGCAGGACTTGCTCACTTGACAATGTGAATAGCTCTGCCTTGCTCTTTGTTCTGCAAGGATGCTGTTTAGAATGCATGGGGGTCCAAAGTACTGCATGCTTGGCAGAGAGCTGGGAGCTGAGATCTTGGAGATGATGTTGACAATGTGATTCCAAAAGCCTCCTCTTCATCCATCTTCAGAGGCTATGGCTACACTAGCAAGTAATTTGGTGTTACAGGAGTGGATCACTAGGTGAAGTTGTCAGCACACTTCTTACCTGTCTGCTGCCTGAGACAGGAGTTTTACTCTGGGTTAGATTTTGGCTGGTCTCACTGTGCATGAATTCTGAACCTGGCCTACAGAAGGCTGTCTTGCAGATCTTTGTCAACAGCAGACTTCTGAGGAATACCGTGGTATCTTGTTGTTTGTCTCCTGCAGATGTCTGTCCCTTCTGCAGTGCCCTGGTTAATGTTCAAGTGTTGCTGCAAGCTGTTGGTGGTTTCTTAGTCCTGCTGCCTCCAATTGCTTCCAATTCCCTCTTCTCCACGCTTAAATCTGCAATTACTGGCTAAATCAAGGCAGTGACTTGGTCCTGTGGCTGTATCCTACTCCTAGAGGACACCTGTGGATGAATGGAACAGCTTCCCTGAAACTATTCATATAGAGAACAAAAACAGGAGCAGAGCTACTGAGTTTGTAACTACTTTGCCTTCACTGATAGGAGGCAGTTAGGGCTTGGGAGCTGAGCTGTCTGCTGAGAACACATCATCCTTGGAGTTGGGGAAAGTCAGCAGTGGGTACAAAGTTTTGAGTCACAGGTGCCATTTCCATATTGTCTTAGTGTTTGTATGGAAGTGGCTGCTGCCCAGTGGAACCTTGTGAACTTCACCTGGTCATCAGCAAAACCCAGCATTAGATTAGGTAGGATAGGTCTGCTGAGGCTGATGTATTGACCATGATTTTGAAGGTCATCTTCAGATATCTTTGAATAGCAGGCAAGTAAGACAAAATTGTATGTTGTCGTGTGCTGGTGGTCCACACTGTTTGCCCTGTGGTGGCCATGAGCTGTCAAGCTGTGTGGGATCAAAGCTGGGTAACAACTCACAGCCAGTGCATTGGCCCATGGCAGCTCTGGCAGCAGCAACTGGACTGTCTTGAAGGATTTGGTGAACCAAGGTACATAGTGGGACATCTTTGCACGGCTTGTGACGTTTGTCATCCACAAATCTAGCCTAAGAATGGCAGAGGATCCTGATGTGTTTGTGAAGTGAGCTCTAGGTGTGAGATGCTCTTTGTCCAGAGTGCTGCATGGGTCAGGAGGCTGGATGGAGCTTGGGCCCTTGTTGTATGCTGGTGGAGGTGGAATGCAGGCTTAGTTTTCCATTTGCAGGATAGATGTTCAGGGTGACAACATGGCTACAAAGTGTTACCTATGCATTCATTGATAATGACCATAAAAAGCAAACACTCCAGAAAATAACCACATTGGATCAGGAATGTGGTCAAATGTCCATGGTTTCTTTTCTAGTTTGACAGTGCAATGATTAAAGCTGACAATTTCAAAAACTACTGTTGTGTCATCTCTTTAGTTCTCTACTGCATTCCAAAGGAGGGGATGGGAGTAGCTGCACCACAAAATTTGCTGCCTTTTTCTCTCTCTCAATGTTAACTGTTTATTCACCAGCCCTTAGGGGGAAACATAGTTCCTTTTTCATATGGTTGCCATTTTGGGTCTTTGCTGTGTATTTTGTTTTTATTTAAGACTGCTTAACTAAAGTTTTCATTTAAGACTGCTTAAAAATGCATGGACTAGGCAAGAAAGAAATGGTGCAGGTTTGCTACTCTGGCAACTTGGGCGGTGCTGTTACGCTGAAGTGTGTGTCCATACTCACAGAGAGGGGGAGAAGCATCAATCTGGAGACTTTTGGAACCAGAGCAGTAATGACTTCTGCCAGAATTTCTTAGAAATAGGGGGCTTTTTTAAAGATAAAACTGTCTATCAACATTATCACACTGTTAAAGGTAATCCTTTACATTGAATTCTGCACAAAAAGTTTAGCAATAAATCCAATTACTCCTGTAACACATGGGAAATACATGGAGAATTTAAGATTTGAGATTCTTATGCTACCACAGTCCAGATGTAATGAAGCTCTGTCTAGACTTCAGATGTCTGCAGTATACCTTCCTTCAGTTAACTTACATGCTTAACTTTATGCTCTGTCTAGTTTACACAAAACTGAAACCAGATACAATGTATAGCTGAAAATATTTTTAAAAATAGTTCAGTTCTGTAACACTTGGGAAAAAGCTCTCATGTTTGTTAAGGACTGTAAATTACAGAGGCTGGAATATCTATAATTTAGGTCAAGCTATAATTTAGGTTAGAATAAAAAATGCAGTGGATTTTGGTCATAAGCTATTTTGAAAAGTATTTTAAATACTTGTACTTTAGTTTGCTTCAGATAGTGAGATGTAATATTCCTGTTTATATTGTTTATAACCTTTGCTATAGTTAAAAAATATGTCTTCTTATTTTGCATGTGAAAATACTTAAAGGGAAAATATGTAATTAAGTTGTTTTACTGCAGAAAGAAATTCTGTTGCTGGATCCCTGCATGAGCCATTCACTTGAGTTGGACTTGGTCCTAGTGAGTCCCTTCCAACTCAGAATATATTGCAGCTCTGTGTAGTTAATACAAAACCATTCAGAGTGTATAAAACTAAAAAAGCAGAATAGCCTGCTTTATCCTTCTGTGTCTGTGCCCATTTATAGTGTCAATGGCAACTTTATTGCCAAGGTGTGGTATTGGAGTAGTTTTTTGGAGTTTTATCTCTGTTTGTTTTATCTTTTTTTGTAAGTGCACGAGTGCCTTGCTGTCCTATTGACCTTTGAAAACATTCCCCCATGTGCTTTATCCTTACCCTGATGTGATTTTTGATTAATATTCCCATAACCTTTGAATAGCTAATATGAGAGTTCAGACCAGAATACATATGCAGACACATATATGTATGTGAAGAGTTTGCGGACAGACTGGTTCTTGTTGCGAATACACGGAGCGTTCGCTGCTGCGTGACTCGGCTCCCTGTGCAGTCGCACAGCCCGGCATCTGAACTCTTGCTCGGATGGGTGATGAAGCTCAGTCCCGCCGAGCCCGCCCCCAGGGGCACCTGGCTGGTGTGGGCCAGTCCCTGGGGACTTCACAGCACAGGGGATTTCAGCAGCAGCTGCCATCCTTTGCCCTCTGATCTTCAGGCGCTGTGGGAGGAGCGCTGCTGGGCACGGTCCAGCTGATCAGGCACTGCACGCTGGGCTGTCCCCAGGCTTTGTTCACAGCCCTTTGACAGTCTGAGTGCATGTGTTGCCTTTGCTGTGCGGTTGAAGGATAAAAATAAGCTTATATCTTTGCAAACATCTTTCGCTGCAGAACAGCATCGTTTGTCCCACTGGCTTGTTTACTCCCTTTTCTTTCTCTGCACCACCCCCACTCTCTACCAGCTCTTTGAACTTCAGATTTTCCCGGAGTAGGAAACTTAAACTATTGTCTTTTAAACTATGGGAGCAACCTACTTTGTACTCTGACAAAATACTTCGTTATCTATGAAAATGTTAAATTGATTACATTTTTTAAATGTTTGAAAAGCTTTTAGATTAAACACAACTTCATGTACTTTTAGTTGCTTGTGGAAGCTGCAGAAAGTAATGCTGTTTTTTTAAAAGCAGCTTTTTAAAATAGAAATCAAATTAATGTATGTTTGATGGTTTTCTTTTTACCTCTGTCAAATCAGGATGCACTAATAATGCATAGTAAACTTACAAGTATTCAGATTTATAATATATATCTTATATACATTTATAGCTAAAATATAAATGGTGACTTCTAGTCCTGAAAAACTTTTGTTGGTTTACCCATGTAGTTTTAACTGAATTGAGAAAATGCAGATTACAGCTGATACTTGCTGCTGGCAGCAGTAGCTGATTATTACCCACAGGCTCAGGTAGAGACATGGTATACATGGGCTCTCAAATGAGCTCATACCATGTTCCTTGCTGGTTTAAACGATGGCTGGCATTGCACTAGTGTTTCTGGGCATTCCCATGTTCCTGTTTTGGAGTTCTGCTGCTAAGTAGCAGCTTTCAGCAGGCATGTGGCAACAAGACACTGACACTTCAACTGCCTCAGCTTCCTGCAAAATCCTTACATACCAAATTAAGTGTATTTAACTTGCCTTTGATCCAAATCCTAAATTCCAATGGAAAAAACCTAGTCTTTCCTCAACCTTGCTTTGAATCTATTGAACTTGTGCATTTTATCCTTCATTTAGTTTCATGTGTTGGGGTTAATTGTGCATGAACTAGAAGTCAGAGGTTCTTGGCAGCTGATTCACTATGGCCATCAGCAAATTGCCACCCTTGCCAGCCCGTCTAGGAATTGCATGAAGGCATTAATCTCTCTGGGTGTGATGCTAATCTTGTTTGCATCCAATCGAGAATAACTCCATTGTAACAATAGCGTAGGATTAAATCAACCGTGCCATACTCGCTCCACTGTTTTTAATTGAAACAGATTATCATTGTAAAAGTGGCTAAAGATACTGTGAAGATTGTTAGTGTAGCTCTGTGAGTATGAAAAGTAATTAATCTCCTCTTCTGAGATGCTCTTATATGCTTCTTATATGCACTGTGATTGACAGTGTCTGTATTTCCTATCACATCTGAAAACTTACATGTTTATAAATATATTTGGTTCAGGGTTTGAGGCTGTACTTCAATTCTGTAGTGACTGGATAGTAGGTTTGTTTGTATAGTACTGTAAATTATTAACAATTAACTTTTAATTATTAATCATGAAGGTGCCCTGCAAGAAGCAAGGCAGTTGGAGATCCTTTGGGGTCCCTTCCAGTTTGAGAGATTCTGTGACTCTAATTATTCATTATTTAGGTAGGTGTTATTTCCTGTAAAGCAGATACATAGATACATGAATAGCAACGTGTATAGGTAGGAATCTGAGCTACACAGTGTAGTACAATTGTAGAAATACAGATTTAAGCCCATCTTTGCTTCAGTGACTGAAATACAGAGTTATGTAAGCAACAAGGTTGTAATGTTGCTTTAGTCACAAGATATGTATCAAAGAGGTGACATGGTTTATCACTGAGACAGTTGGTGCCTGTCATTAACTCAGTTAACCTCAGTGTTAACTAGATTAATGAAGCTAAATGCTTTCACATGGTAGGTAGAGCCCAGTGGTTAGGAGAGCAGGTTGTTACTGTCTCAGGTATCTGACTGCAGTGGCTGAGCAAAGTCTGGAGTGCTCTGTGTATCTCAGCAATTCAAGGTGTTTCCTGTCTCTTACAATAAAGGTTTGCCATAGATCATTGTAACAGAGATCTTGATATTTCAATCCACAGTTTTCTATATTATAAAAGTATCTCTGTGACATTGATCAGCAGAATACAGGAGAGTATTTTCACTTACTTGTTTTGGTATATGCTGGTAGTTATCATACATCAGAACCCCAGAAGACTGATCATCTCTGGTAATGCTTCTCTGTAGGATCAGACTGAGATGAGGTACAGCAGAGCATCTGGAATGTCTGCATGAAATAATTAACTTGTTTCTCTTGTGTCTTGGAGTTCTAAGCCTGCTAAGCACAAAACAGATGAGCCTGGTGAGCACAGGATCCATATATAGTTCTAGGTTGCAATTTACTTGTTGGCAAAGCACATTTAAGAACATGTTTGCAGTTAGACATTTTTTCTGTGTTTTGCACCATTTGTTTTCACTTGTCTTAGTTGTGTTACTGTTTGTAAAACCACACCATAACTGGATTTCTGAGGTGGCTTGTCTTTGCTGCTGGAGAAATAACATAGACACACCTCATAAGGAATCTAGGACTTAATAAGGTGTTCATGTTAGTGGAAAGTTTGCATCCCACAGTCTTTGGTTCTTCACTGATAGTGCTTGAGGCAGTGCCCCTCTTGCTGTTACAGGCTACATCATCTTTGACTTTACAGCTGCTATTAGTTTGTTTGTTTGGGTTTTTTGTGTTGTGGGTTTTTTTTAAGATTGTTACTGTATTCTAGCTTGCCTTATATTTACTTAGTTTTGTTTCTCATTGTCAAGAAGATGAGAATTTATATTTTAGGACTTATATAGGCGGTGTGAGGCTCCCTTTCTGTTTTTTCAAGAGTGTGGTTTCACTCTGTTTTTAACATTGTCATCACCCGATGTGCAGATTTTCATCTCTTCTTCATATGACAGGGCAGCAGTTGCTAATGCTTGAAATGCCAAGTGCTTAGTTTCCTGGAAGAGTGAATTTTGTTTGTTTGTGCCATGTGCAGACCCTGAACTTCCTGAAGAGAGGAGGATTATGGTATAAGATTCTGAGTTTAATCCCAGACTTGCATGCTTAGGTCACCAGCATGCGCATGCATGCAACTTACCCAGCTGACCGCTTGGGTAAAATGTGGTTTGTGGTTGGGACATCCATGGTTCAGATAAAGTGCCCTTGAAGGAACTAAATCTTAGTGTCTTTACTTTTTGCTTCCAGACTATGAAGCTGGAGGAGCAAATATTTTGGTTTTGGTAAGATTTTGCTTTTATGGTCCATCAGGAAATGCTGACATACTGTTTTCTATGAGCAAACTTTTCCATTTTGGCTAGCTGGAAGTGAAGCCTGCATTTAAAGATACCTCATTGTTAGCAGAGTTTCAGGCACAATTCACTAACACTTCTGATGTTCTTAAATGGTAAAAGTAGGAAGTTGCTGAAAATAAATCTGTGTTTTACAAATCCCATTTGTGTGTGCTTGAGGCAAAGTTTTACATTTTATAGAGGGTTTTTTTTGGTTGAGAAAACTCATTGGCTGTAAAATCTGTTACAGTTTTTTGAGGGACTCCATACTTCTGTTGAAAGGGATAATTCAGGTGGTATATAATATGTACTTCAGTTTCCAAAAACATGCTCACAGCCTGTATTTTTTTAAGTAACTCTGCTGGTAACCCATTAGAGACTTTGTTTTCCAATGCCTGCCTAAAGAACAACAAGAAGAGTAGGTATAAATAAATAGATAAATGTTTTTTTTCCAATAAGAGGTATTAAATCGTTAGCTGATAGTTTGATGCTATACCAAATAAATTACTAGAGTGGTTCCCCTTAGTTACTTGTACTGAAACCTCTGATAACAAACTAATTCATAAATGGACCTAGAAGAGGGATAGGTACTAAATTTGCTGAGAAAACAAAATGGGAAGAAAGAATTGCAGAGAAATCATGTGCTAGAAGCACCTGGACAATAAAATGGTAGGTGTGATTTAGGGTAGGGAAATGCAGAGTAATAAGTTTGGGGGGAAATAACCCCCAGAATAATAAATATGGGGGAGAAGTAATGCCCAGTATCTGTACAAGTGGGTGGGCACACTTTTTTATCAGTTACTGTCATTCAAAAAGTCTTTGTTGTCACTGGAAATGTGATGTCAGTCTTGAAATTTAGCCAAGGCAAATAGAAGGCAAAGTATATTATGAAAGGAGCAGAAATCAAAATTTAAAGCATTACTATACTAATATATAAAGTATAATATAAACATGATAGCAGGAAGACAAAATGACATAGAACAAGTATAGTGCAATCTGTTACCTGTTTGTCAAAATACACATTAGGCTGCAAAACCAGGAGCTACAATAAACAGGTAAAATGCAGTATTTTCTCACCAATGTTTGCTTAAACTGTGCAGGACAACTTACTTCTGTAGTATTTTACAAAGGGTTTAAGCTTAAATGATTGAAAAAGGGATAAAATGTGGTTTAGGAAGAAAGGTTTGTCACTGTCTTCTCAACACAGTGGTTGTGTTACAATGTGCAGCTTGTTTCCTAAACCCTTGATAGTAGGAAGCTGGAAGAGATGTCAGCTTGTCTAATTACAGCCCCCTTGCTACCAGCCAGGGTGGAATGAGGGGTACAGCTGAATGGTCTGACTCGGGAGGTCAGCTTGTGTTTTCAGAACATCAAACTTGCTCTTGTGCTCATGCCTTCAGGTGTCAGAAGGTAAATATTTTTAGCAAGCTGAAAGAAATAAAAGAAATATTGTAAGAACAGTTACTCTTGGCAGCCAAGTCCTTGGAATACTACTCTGATTAAATTATAGGCTAAAGATAGCATTCTTCATAAAAATTTGCATTTTTCAATTTATCTGTTAGGGAGTTTTGCATTTAAATAAAATATGCTCTTTAAACAAGTGTTTAGACAATGACAACATGCTTTAGTAAAACTCTTGCAAACATTTTATTTTTGCTTGTCATTCATTATCTACCTCTAATACACAGTATCATTATACATATTCTTCATATTCTTGTGCTATTTTAGCTTTTAGGTAACTTCATATGACAGAAACTCCATTAGAGTGGTAATGGTTGGTTTTATGTCCTGACTTTCTTCTCCAGACGTTTTCTTTATGCTCATTTTCTGTATCAAAGGAGCAGGCTTAAAATATGTAACCTTATTATCTGGATTGGAAAATGCTATTTAAAAACTGTCAAATTGCTTATAAAAACAGTTGATAAAATATCTCTGTAGGTAAACTCGGTTTCATTGCTATAAATACAGAGATTTTAAAAAATCTTTACTTTTCTAGATAAGATTGATGAAAAAGTTTTTGGCTGGTAGTCCAAAACTTGCTCTAGAAAATTAATTTTACTTTTTACTGAATGAGATGAACTATGGTTGACTAAAAGGCAGAATTCAGAACAATCAAGACAAATTCTACAAGACAATGTCAAAAATAAACTCAATTTCTGTAACAATTGAATATGACTACCCAGGCTATTTTGCTTATCCTAAGTTCCGGGAAGAACAGAGCAAATATAAATTAACAATTGAGAAGAAAAGAAGCATCATAATTATGCAAAGGGAATTTAATTCATTTCTAGAGCAAGTTTTGGATTACCAGCCAAAAACTTTTTCATCAATCTTATCTAGAAAAGTAAAGATTTTTTAAAATCTCTGTATTTATAGCAATGAAACCGAGTTTACCTACAGAGATATTTTACCAACTATTTTTACAAGCAAACTCCTGATACTTCTTTTATCTGAAGCTGTACAGCCTTTAGGAAATAATCCAATTTATGGAACTGAATACAGTATACCAGAACTGCATTTCTGTCCTTGTCACAAAATACTCAAATCTTGGGTTCCAGCAAAGGCAGCTCAAGAGGAGACATTCAGAGAGGAAATCAAACTAATCCATGCCTGTTGTAATGGCATGTGCTGGGGTGCTCTGAAGGGAACTGCCAGTGTTTTTTTGGTTTATCATAAAGCACTTCTGTGTTATTCTTGCATTGCTTTATCTTCTTCCTTCCTCCCCACACATTCCTGTATTTATTACCAAGGTCCTTTATGGACTTGTAGATATTCCGTTTTGTAAGGGAAATTTATTTAGCAAAGCCTTTTCTTTTAAACTGCATGTTCAGTAGTAAGACTTGCTTTTTGGGTAAGGAGATAGATAGATAGATAGATATGGGATACTTAAAAGCTCAAAAAAGTAATGCTACTGTTCTGGACTCAGAATGTAATCCTGTCTTTTACAGCCATTGGTTGAATGTTTGAGAGACATAGATATTGATGGCAAATAATTAAATAAAATTCTTACTAAATAAAAATCTTACTAAGAGCTTGGCCTACTTTGAAAATTGCATGCACTGTCCCTGTTTAACATCACACATAATATTTGCACACACAGTAGTATTTTGGCCAAAATAATTTGCCCTGACAATAAAGCTGAGAAAATGTAGAGCAGAATGGCTGGGTTTTTTTTTACTTAAAAGCCTGTCTGACTGTGAATAAGCAATTGAATGCACAGAGCAGAAAAAGTTAAACTTCATTCTATGACTTCTCTAGTAAGAACAGTCACCAGTTACTCACTGCATGGTACTTGGCAATCCAGACAAATTCTCAATCATGTTTAGAGAGATTTGAAATTAGATGTTTAAAAATAAGAAATAATATTTGGATCTCATGAATTTAAAAAAAAATTTCTTTAGTGTGAGAGAAGATGAGTACAACACACCACTTAGGACTGAAAATGTAATCTAACAGGAACGACAGGAACAGGCACACCTTGAAAAACCTCAGGGCATTTGTTTAGAAGCTGGCTGATGCACAAAGAAACCCAATGTTTTACTTTATTTTTAAAATATCTTGGGCATTCATAATACCTTTCAGATTTCTAATGTTGTCAGATAGGAAGAATGAGGTTTGGATAGCCAAAGATTGTCCAAGATCCTGGGACAAGCCTGGGCTGGAAGTGCTAACAGAGCCTCTTGCCCCTCAGGCCAGTGGGTTTTGCTTTTTCAAAACTGCTGAACAAACGCTATTTTCTAGTATCATTTCCAACCTACATAGGATTAAATCTGAGCCCTAGTGATGAAAGTTAATTTTGATGCTTTGAATTATCTTTTAAAAATTGCTAACCAAAGCCTTTTTTTTCCCTGTAGCCTTTCCTTATTCTTATGAATCTTCACTGTTCACCAGACGTCCACACATTTCTGTGCAGAGCCTTTGTCCCAGCCTGCCTGGATCAGATTCACGTGATCCACCCGTGTCGAAGCCTCTGTGAGAAAGTATATTCGGACTGTAAGCACTTGATGGACACTTTTGGAATTGCATGGCCTGAAGAGCTGGAATGTACCAGGTATTTTTCATATTGACAGGTGGTGGGAGTGGTATTTTCATGTTTGACCCAGACTGAGTTGAAAATCTGAGGCAGAATGTTAAATATCACCTTGCAGTAACTTCCTTAGTGTGCTGACCCTGCAGTGCTTAGGCATGGGACCATTTCTTTATTAAAACTGTTACTCAAATGATCACCGGCATTTTCTGCCTGTGACATTTTTTGCAACAAAGTTCTGCAGCAGTTCTTTTAAATAATCAGATCCCTGCAAGAGGTACAATACATTTTTACAATACATTTCTAAAAGTTTAAAATATTAAATGTTACAGCATAGATTTTGGTTAGGTTTCTGATCTCAAAACTAGGGATGATCATGCTTATTTTATTTGGGATTTTAGAAGTAACTGCTCATAAGATAATGAAATATAGAATATTCTGTATTTGAACAGACCCAGAACATTAAATAGTAGAAACCTTATCTTGCTCCTAATTGCTTAAATGTGCCAGCCTACTTTTGTGTTGCTTTTCCTGTACTGCCTGCCAAAACTCTCTTTTTTGAAATGTCACGTTTTCCTCAAAGGTATTCACATGGCTGTTTCAGATAGAGGACAGTTAATACTTCATTTGGGGAAAAGATGTCTACATATTTTAAATGGAAACCACTGTAAGCACTCCAGTGCAATCTTCTTGAGATTATGACCTCCAGCTGTGGATATCTGTAAATTATTAAAGCCAAATTTTTTTGTTTGTTAACACACATCAGGTCAAGAGATACAGGAAAGGAGCAGACTCTGGAAACTCAATTTTCCTACCCCACATGCAGTTGCTAATCTGTGATGGGGCTGAGGGAGAGCTGGGACAGTAGTCCTGTGGATGACCTCTGGTAGGAATCAGTATTGAAGTCAATATGGCAAGTGGCATTAATGCCATTTCCCATAGTTCTGCAGAAGAACAGAAGTTGTGGAGTTTTAAGACAAGAAGGCAATAACTTCTCCCATGTTTTGTGAGGTTCTATGCAACAATAGTGCCCCTCAGCCAGCAGATATCTTCGAGGATTGTTTTGAAAAAGTAGGACAGTTACAAGTGAATCCTATTATTCAATATATCTTTTAAATTACATTTTAAATCAAATTATGTTTTAGTGCAGTTTTAAATTATTTTATTACTGTTAGAATTTACTGAAAATGAACCTTTCCTGTTCATATGTGAAGTGATACCTCGCTGGCAGCCAATACTGAAAAGGCCATGTCCATGTTCTGAGAAGTCCAGGATGTTCTTAGAGCAGCAGAGATCCTGCTGCTGCAGCCCATGGAAGGAGGAGCTGGCATGAGCATGGGCAGTAACTGGAATACTGAGGTTCACACTTCTGTACTCTTACAGAGGAACATGAAGCTGATTAGGACAATGAGAGAATGAAGTTCACTCTGTTTCCACATGTACTGCTCCAGCCTGTGGTTAATGAAAGAATCTGCCATAGAATCAGTTTTCTTAACAATTAGTCTGGATTTAGTTGGACAGCATGATAGTGCAGTAAAACAAAGAACTGAAGGAGTTTTTAGCTGGAGCTGAGCTTGGATACTGAGCTTGGATACTGAATGGATTGAGAGACTCTTGTAATAGTGTTGGACAAGGAAGGTTGAGATAACAGTATTTTACTTTAAAAGCTAGAATGCAAAACTTGTTCCTTTAAATTCCTTAAATTTGGAATGCATGTGACCATAAATCCCATTTTGAGTAAATGCTTACCTGCTTGAGTTATATAATCTCATTTGAAGATACATCCAGCACTGCTAATATGGTATTATCCATATAGAAAGATCACATCTTGTGTCCAGTTAAACCCTGGAGCAGTTGAGTCTTGACCAGTTTTTAAATTAACATCACAGAGCTAGAAAATTGCTAAAATACTAATAATTTTTACAGTGCTTGCATTTTCTACCTAGTTTTTTATGGGTGGTTTTTTTTTCAGTTAGGTAGTCTATTGTTGGCAATGAAATAGCAGTACAACACAAAAAATTATAGTAATCGTGTACTAGTGATCAAGTATGATGTCAGTTTTCTTCCTTAATTGGAAGCTTGTATTTTGACAAGGTTTTTTGCTGTCACAAACAGTCTGTTATCCAAAATTAAAAAAACAAAGACTGTAAATATTTTATTTACATATGTACAAATTTAGTATAATTTTAAAGTGTGGAATGATTGCAATTTGAGTAATGTTTCATAAACTATAAAACAGCTAGAGAGCAACAGTTAACTAAATGCGATTGAAATCTTCTGAAATAAAGATAGTTGAAGTTTGGTTTTTATAATGCCATCTGATTTTTTTTCATATAATTTCACATTTGCATAAAATTTAACAATGCTTAGGATCAGATTTTTTTCATATTTCTAAGAAATAGAAGCTTTATCAAGGCTGACCTAGAACAGAGGCTATTCAGATTTAAAGAGTAAAGTAGGTATTTATTAAAAGGCTTCAGTGGATGCACCTTGGGCAGTACAAGAGCCCAGCCAGGGCTGCACCCAAGATGAACCCAAAATGGTCACAAAATGCATGACCGGTCACGAGGTCTCTCACTTTTAGAAGTTCTGGTCCATTAGCATATTTGAGTTAATTGTCCAATTATAGCTTCAGGTTATGAAGTCCCATCCTCCTTGTTTTTCTCTCTTCAGTCCCCATTGTTTATGCTTTTGGGAATGAAACTTGGGTGGTTGTCCTTGGTTCCAAGCTAGAAAAGGAATAGTTTTGTCTATCTACTCTGTGAAGAGAGCTTACCATCCCTTAATATGAAGCTCAGAACTACACACTAAATCAGTACAGAATCTGAAAAATACAAAAGCTAAAACCTAAGGTATCAATTCTAGTTGAGAATGAGGGCTATTGAGATATTTCCTCTTCTCTTTATTCAGACTAATCAACTGTGATGAGACTGCTCCTGCCACTGCTGCTGTAACCACAAACGTCCATGGGACTCAGAAGACCCCAAGCCAGATCCGAAGGGATTATGGATTCTGGTGTCCCCGACACCTACACACTACCAATGGACAAAGCTACAAGTTTCTAGGAATTGATCAGTGTGCACCCCCATGTCCCAATATGTACTTCAAAAATTATGAATTGGATGTGGCAAAAAGCTTCATTGGAATAGTTTCAATCTTTTGTCTTTGTGCTACGCTTTTCACGTTCCTAACTTTTCTGATTGATGTTAAAAGGTTTAGATACCCAGAGAGACCAATCATATATTATTCTGTCTGTTACAGCATAGTCTCTCTGATGTACTTTATTGGATTTTTACTTGGGAACAGAACTGCCTGTAATGAGGCAGATGATAAGTTAGAAATTGGTGAAACGGTTGTTCTTGGCTCCCAAAACAAAGCCTGTACGGTCCTTTTCATGGTTTTGTACTTTTTCACTATGGCAGGAACTATATGGTGGGTGATTCTGACCATCACTTGGTTCCTTGCAGCTGGAAGAAAATGGAGCTGTGAAGCTATTGCACAGAAGGCCATGTGGTTCCATGCAGTTGCCTGGGGAATACCTGGTTTTCTAACCATTATGCTCCTTGCAATGAACAAAGTGGAAGGGGACAACATCAGCGGCGTTTGTTTCGTGGGTCTCTACGACCTGGACGCCTCTCTGTACTTCGTGCTGTTGCCGTTGTGCCTTTGTGTCTTTTTCGGTCTCTCTCTCCTTTTAGCTGGCATTATTTCCCTAAACCATGTGCGCCAGGTCATTCAGCACGATGGCAGGAACCAGGAGAAGCTCAAGAAATTCATGATCCGAATCGGAGTTTTTAGTGGCTTGTACTTGGTGCCACTTGTAGCACTTCTTGGATGTTATGTTTATGAACTGGTGAACCGGAAAATCTGGGAAACTACCTGGGTGTTTGACCACTGTGACCAGTACCATATTCCTTGCCCTTATCAGGTAAGTAACATTTTCCTTTATAAATAATACTGTAAAGTTAATTAGCAAAAACCCTTATGCATATCTGCCATGCAATGAGTAAATTATTTTCACATTAAATAATCAGTTCAAAAACATGGAGTGATTACTTCCTCTTTAAGTCAAAAACAATGGAATATTACTTTTGCTTTGAAAATTTTAATCTAATTGGTAGCATTCAGCAATTAAATTCCAACTTGCAGCTCTAACAGAATATATAGCTTTTTTATGATCCTTGAACTTCATGTTACAAATGGTGATGGAGGAGGCCTATTCTTCACAATATTTGTTTCTAAAAGTATTTGTTTAGTACTTCGGTGCCAGCTCAGTATCAAAGTACATAAGTTGAATTTTCATCAATCTCAGTTGAAGCTGAAATAATGATTCTTAAAAATTTAGACTAAATTGGGTTTTAAATGCTGCTTATTACCACAGATTTAGAATCAGTTTTTCCTTTTTAGCGTAGAAGTGTAAACCACTTGAAATTATACAACAAATTTCCCATGTGTTTTTTTTTTCCACAATAGCTGTCGTTTGCAGGCTGATTTTTAGAAATGCAAAGAATTCTTTGTTAAAAAACCAACCAAAAAAAAAAGTAAATAAAGAAAAAACTTCAACTTAAAATTGTGGAGGTGGTCGTATTTAACATTTGCCTCTTAAAATCCAACTTCCTTGGAAAGACTTGAAATTAAATCTGCCTGTGTTCAGTGGATTAAATCTGCTGCACTTGCAGCAGGAGTTTTATATACTTACAAGTATTTGTTTCTTTCCATTTAAGAGCAAATATATAAGAAGACAGCATCACTAAGAAATGCAAATATCTTGTGTCATCTTTCATTGCATTACACTTCCCATCTATGTTTTTGCTGCAAAAAACTGTCATTAAAAATGAGGAATACAAACACAAGCATTATGGAATTATCAAGATTGATCTCTTTATGTTCTAAAGTATCATTTATTATCCTCTGGGTTGAAGTCAGTGTAGGCTGAGAGTAGCACAGTTCACAGACAACTTGGTTATTTTGACTTCCAATACTGTTTCTTAACAAGTGTATTTTGACTTCAGTGGGTTTTATTCTGAGCTCTGTATAAACCTAAATGCTTCAGAATATACAAATTTGAAAACAAGATTTTTTTGCTTTAAAAAAATGAATAAATTTGGTTTTTAGTTCTTAAATATAACAGCTTTGCATAATAACACAGAGCATATATTTTTAGCCTTTAATTAGCCCATTAGAAGGAAGAAATATCAACATTAAATATTACACAAAGATCTACTCTATGGGATCTGTCCCTGTAATAGACAGTGTGTGCTAATTGTGGAATAGCTTAAAGTGGTTTGCTTGGCCTTGGCTTACCTGGGCTGGCTTGTAGACTTTTGTAACATTTGCCAGATGAAAACCAAATGAAAACAAACTGAAGTAGCTAGTTACCTGGCTAACAAAAATAGTGACTTTCACAGATGGGTCTGGCAGGTAAGACAAGTGCCATGAATAAATTTGCAGCGTGAGAGCAGAAGATAATGATCTCTCACTGAGTTAAATGTCTCAGCTCCTATGATACAACTCTGCAAATAGGTGGATTAATTTTGCAATGAACAGAAGCTACTGTGTAGTTCCCTGCGGCTCCTTGAAGATGCTGTCTAATCAGATTAACTCCCAGCTAATCCTTCCAGTACCTGAAGGGAGCCTACAAGAAAGAGGAAGAGAGGCTTTTGACAAGGGCGTGTAGTGACAGGACAAGGGGGAATAGCTTTGAACTGAAAAGAGGGTAAGTTTAGATTAGATATTAGGAAGAAATCCTTTACTTTGAAGGTGGAGAGGTGCTGAAACAGACTTGCCAAAGAAGTTATGGATGCTCATCCCTGGAAGTGTTCAAGGCCAGGCTGGGTGGGGCTTTGATCAACCTGGTCTAGTGGGAGGTGTCGCTGCCTGTGGCAGCTGGGGTAGAAGTTGGTGATCTTTAAAGTCCCTTCCAACCCAAACCATTCTGTGATTCTGTGATCCACTTGCTGTTTCTTTTAAGTTGAAGGGGTAGATCTTTTACACTTACCTATGGAGAACATTTTTGCTAATACTATTACTCCCGAAATTACCTTTCCTTTCAATTTAAAAGAAAAACAATTCTTTCTCACAGATCTCTTCTGTGTGTTATCTTGAGCTGAACCATATCTGACCTGTCTGTACATGTCAGATGTTTGTCCACAGTACAAGCCTCAACAAAGAACAACAGTCATAAGGAGAAAGTCTCTAGTTTAAGAAATTTATTTGTTTTCTTCATTTAAAAAACTAAATCAACAAGTATATTTTCTTCTTTTCATTTATTAAATTTTGTTATCTTCTAGGCAAAGGCACTAGCAAGACCGGAAATATTTTTGTTTCTGATGAAATATTTGCTAACATTAATTGTTGGCATATCTCCAGTGTTCTGGGTGGGAAGTAAAAAGACCTGTTCTGAATGGGCCAATTTCTTCAACAGAAACCGCAAAAGAGAGTAAGAATTTTTTTTCTCTGTTTTTAAAGTGTATACTTAAATTTGGCTTTCAGACATGTTTTTTTAATATATATAGCTCAGGTAATCAAAATTTGGGCATCAGCAGAATTCCATTGGAGTCTGGGGAAGTTTTTATCAACAGTCTCAAGAAGCCAGAAAATATTTTCTTCTGCTGATTTCTCTCTTGTAGAGCAGAAGGTTTTGTTGCTGTGTTTAGCATTGGCTAATACATCTCTGATTCACAGTCAAAGGAGGAAAGATAATTTCAGCCATCAGTTTAGTTCTTTTCATGTCTTGTGACCATTTGACACAGTACTCAGTACTACATTTACTGTCATGCAATAGTAATATCCTCTTTTCTCCTCTGCCAGGCTTTTCTTATTTTAAAATTAATATTCATTCAACACTCCTTACTATCACTTTTATTGCATTAATCCAGTATTCCTATTTTTAAAATTAAACAGAAGAATTCAGTTTTATTACCCAATTTTAGCAAATTTATATCTATGGATTTAAACAGCTTATAAATTTTGTCTCCATTTCTTGTAGTTGTATTTTTTTCAATTCCTTTTTATGGCTTGATTATTTCTTTTCAGATTATTTATAAATGATATTGTGGTTTTAGAACATTTTGTTTCTTTAGATTTCCCAAGGCAGTAGTCTCTAAGCTCTTTTTATTTTCAGCATTCCTCAGTGCTGAATTTATAGCTTCCTTTCCCTCTCCCCTCTTTTTCCGTTTCATATATAATTTTTTCATGTGTTTCAGATGTTAATTGCTTTTAGGTAAAAGGATTTAAAAATAATGAAGTCATTTTTACAATGCTTGCCTTTTTTCATTTGAAGGAGGTTGACTTTATATAAAGTTGGTAATGCAGCTACTTATGAGCGAATTCTTCTTTTCTCTCTAGTAGATCATTAATTCACTGTAAGCATTGGACCTATTTGCAGAAGTAAGAAATGTAGAAATCTGCTTTATTTATTTATTCCATAGACAATTACTTTGGAGGCATTATGATTTTTTCTCCTCTTTTCACATACAATTTCTTCCCTGTGTTCATTAATATCCAGCTCAGGTTGCATCACTGGTTGCTGTTCTTTCAAGTTTTGTGTACTACCCTTTATTATATTATAGCTAAGGTTATCCTCTTTGTTCAGTTATGTGCTTGTATTCTCTTCCAGTCCAATCAGTGAGAGTCGAAGAGTGCTGCAAGAATCATGTGAATTTTTCTTGAGGCACAATTCCAAGGTTAAACATAAAAAGAAGCACTACAAGTCAACTTCACACAGACTGAAAGTAATTTCAAAGTCAATGGGGACCAGTACAGGTGGCACAACAAATCATGGAACTTCTGCAGTAGCAATCACTAATCATGATTACTTGAGCCAAGAAACGGTGGCAGAAATTAAAACCTCTCCAGAGACATCTGAGAAGGAGATGGAGGCAGAGGGAGCCTCAGCCCGAAGAGTCGAGGAAGGTGACCACAGCGGAGATCAGATGTTACCCAGTGCCAAACTGACCGTGGAGCAGGTGGAAAGGAGAAACAAAGCAGACAGCTCATGTCATATGAGTACTTTGGCTGAGAGTATTAAGAGAGTAGGTGAAGGAAGGTAAGGCTCCTGAACTCAGTATTTTCTTTGTTTCTACATATTACCACTATTTTTGTTAGTGTTCTGTTTCTTTTCTCTGAAGAATCAGGGTGCTCTCAGTATGCAACTGACCTTCAGTAGCTGTCAAGAGAACTTGCAGTCTGTGGCCATGTATGTTTAGCATATGGGCTATTTTGTATTTTTGTAGGATTCTTTTTTTAAGCATTGCGTGCTGGAGCTTCAGCTTATAAGATAATCTTGCCTTGCTGAACAGTGACCCTCAAGAAACCTGTGTCTGCACTGCAATCACTTTGAGAGGTGATGGGTCTGAAAAAGAACAATGGTGACTGTAGGCTTGGAAAAGTGTACAGAATTGTCCTGCATTCTTTTGAAAAGAATACAGCTGAATATATATTATGGTTTCACTACTCAATTTTTTCCAGTGTAATGGAAATTAAACTGTGCTTAAAATTTACTGTCTGTGTTTTATTTTTCTTTATTTACAGAATAACTCCTAAAAATGATTTTAGTGAATCTCCTTCACTACAAAGGAGCTGTTCCCAAATACCAGATGTCTCACAGTCACCTTCCATATCACTACTTGTCTACTCAGCTTCAGACACCAGAAGAGAATTGGATTCAGGAAACAGTTCTAATCCTTGAAAGATTGAAAATGTGTATGAACATTTGCATTGTATAAAACTGACATGAGTTCTTTGTTACACTGGAAATAATGGATATTCTGTGCCTTATTAAAAAACACACGTATCCTGCTTTGCACTTAAAAAATGTATGTTTTATTGTGGGGACAGCTAGCAATAATGTACTGTATTTAATCCTGTCCAGGACTAATGGAAATTGAAGTTCCGTAAGACATGGCATTAATGTAAGAAAAAGATGAGAGACAAATAGTATTCCTTATATAAAGAACACTTTGTAATTAATTGCATTAAAATAATGCCTAGAAAGCACTGTTACTTCTCAAGGTATAAGATTCCATGTCTCTTTGATATTTTTCAAAACTTGTTAATTTTTTTCTCTTTTTTACTGTCTCTTAACAGTATCACTTATATAAGTGATGCACAAATGTCTAAATACTCTCTAAATTATGCATCATACTGTATCAATTATAACACTGGTTTATGGTAGCTTGTACACTGAATATGAAAGGGAATCTGAAATTATAGCAATTTATTTTGTACATAGAAATTAATTTTGTAAATAAGTGACTGCATAAGGTCAATCTTTAGAACTACTGTTTTGTATGTACTGTACAAACTTGGGAAAGTTCCCATGCTTCCCTTGGGGTGTTGCTGAAGCCAGCAGTCCCCTGGTGATCAGCCAACGTGACACAGTTCTGAGAAAAGCAGGTTGGACCTTTATCCACAGCATGCACTGATATCTGGGGTGAGATGGGTCCTGCCACAGGGGTGATGCAGAAGGTGCAGCTCTGTCTCAGAAAAATGCCTCTTGGAGCCTCTCCTGGCATGGTGTTCCAGGGCCTGGTGCCAGAGGAAACACCTCAGTCTCCTGGGCTTGGTGGGCACAGTCTGACCTGCAGCAGACTGAGCTGCACATCCTGAGCTGCAGCAGCAGCTCCTCTTGTGCTGTTTCTATGCGAGTAACTTCATTTTTTAAAAAATGCTATAAAGAAATAGCTGGAGATAACTGCTGCAAATAATGAGTTATTAGTATGCAAGCTTCTTTAACATCTATTTACAGAGAAGACAGCCTTAATACTTTTCATCCAAAGCCTAATTCTCTACAAAACCTTATTTTCTATTATGTTACAACAATATATTTTCTCTAAATCAAAAAGGCCTAAGTACATATAGCCTTTCTTACACTAGGTGGTTCTCAGGGGTGAGTACTGCTGATGTGGATAACAATTTCATTGTCTAACTTCATTTGAGTCAAGTTTTTTTTAAGAGCCAATGGGATTTATTACTTGAGATAATTTGGAGACAGATTTTGCTGTTTTCTAAACCTAAATGTCAGTGCGTTTTGTAAAACTGTCCAGCATCTTGCATTTGACCACTAATAAGAATATTTCTCAATATTATGGTATTATGCAGAGAATTTACTGTGAGTTGGGGCAGCATTCATGGTGATGCATTGAAAAATAAAAATTGCATGGTACAAAGGACATGTAAATGCTGGAACAATAGGAACTACGGTTCTGATAAACCAAAGTTATCTGTTTTATCCATCATGCATTAAAAATGAAATTTCTTTACCTTTATATTACAGTATCTGCATTTTAGCATTTGTAATTTATTGCCTTCAGTGGGATATGCTCTTTCTTTTAGAATTTTCCCATTAAAAATACACAGAATTCTTGCTACTGAGTGGACAGTAAGAAAGATATAAAAAACCTTCTGTGAAAAGGTGCACTGAATACCCTTCATTTTTCTAGTTCTGTTTGTAACCAGGTAACTATACACATGTTCAGTAGTTTTGTTATTACTGTATTTGTTAGTAATAAAATATGCTGTTATATAGTAAGAGCTTCTGAGTGGATATTTCTCAGTAACTGGATGTGGCATGTTTGTTGCTCTACCTACTACTGTAGTATTTTTGCACCTAAAACACTAGTATTTTTTAGTAGGACTGTGTGAGTTAATAAGAATTGCAATGTTTTTATGTTTTTATTCCTCCTGTGTGAGAAACTGAGACAGAACAATGCTGGGAATTGTTCACATGAACACAGACTTATGAAGGTGTGAGGAACTTGAACTAGTTCTTTCATCCGAATATTTACAGTATTTTTTCTTTCATGACCTCTAAGGACCTCCTTTAGGTTATATAGAATGTGTATTTCCAGACTGCTCATGCTGCCACTTCTTAAAATATTTATTTTTAATTTTTTAGTGTTATTCTCCCTTTTTAGGAAACTCTGGAAAAAAATTGCTTTTGTGATAACTGCTCTATAAAAGATAAATGCAAAGTAATTTTGAAGTTATAGCAATACTGTGGGCTTAAAAATAGGTAAATTATCAAAGAAGTGTGAAATACGAAGCAATAATCAAAACAGTGACTGGCAGTGAAATGCATCAGTGGTAGATTGAGACTGTAGCACTTTGTGTGTTCCAGGGCAGCTGTACCAGGAAAAACAGACTGAATTCCCAGAGTGATCCTTAGAGCCAAAGAGGCTGTGACCTCTCTGGGTGCTTTCACTGCCAAGTGCCCGAGCAGTGAATGGAAAGTTAAAGTCCTGCTTGAATGCTCTCATCAGGGGTGAGGGGAGAAAAACTGAAAGAAAAGGGGCACAGAGATGAGTGAGGGCCTGGAAGATTGACTGCCTTATGGTGAGGGGAAGTGGAGAATCTCATTAACAGCTTCTCTAACAAAAGGTATTTACTTATTTATTTATTTGCTTTCCTCTCGTTATCTGAATGAAGTTAAACCATTCATGTTAAAAGAGCTTTTCTGAACCTGTGAGAGTAACTTCTCCTTGGGACATCTCCATCAGCTGAAGTTGTTTAATGGAGGCTGGCAATCTTCTAGAAGATGTACTGTAAATCCAGCTATTTACACTGATGCAGCCATTTTAGTCTTGTTTGGTGTCGCTGTTTGCAAGAAGCTAGAATATAGGATACCGACAGCTTCTCCAAACCTGGAATTATGTGTGCCAAATAGTCTTTCTCTGAATGAAGATGTCATAAATCACTTCAAATTATGTGTTGCACTGAGTTTTCATGTTGCATAGAAGATCTTTCAAAGGACAAGGTAAATGTAGCATATCAAATAATATTTGATTTGTGAAATAAACATCACCATTACCAATACGGTACTTTTATGGTACATGTTGTTTATACTGTATCTTACTGTTCTATTTTGCTGAATGTGTTTATTAAAAACCAGGGTAGACTTTACCTAGAGAGTAAATCTATGCACATACTTGAAAAAATAAGTCTCAGTTTGAAAATATAAACAAAACAGTGTTCATAACATTTAAAATGTGCTATTACCAGAGAAGAAAAAAAAAAACCTGCAGTATTTAAAACTTGTATTTAAATCCTGCTGTTTTTTTAAAGTAAAAACCCCAACAATTCAGCGGTGGAGTACTAACAAGCTGAAGTGTCACACTATTTTCTTTGGGAACTGTTCAGCTGATTTACAGAGAACTGTAGCTCCTTTTTCCTTACAGGATACAGAATATATTTGTTTTAAACAGTCAAATCCAGTTGAAATTTGGAAGCAAAATAGAAAAAAAAATTAATATGAAAAGTTGAACTTCTTTAATAAAAATAAGTTTAGCATTCGGCAAAACACAGAAAAATGCAGTAGCTGAAGAGGATGAGGAATCCTGTTTTGCTGTGAAGTTTGGCCACCCAGTCTCAACGTGCTGTTTCAGAGGCTGCACATCAAAGGACAGATTCTGCATCCTTCCCTTCACGCTGGCCACTTGTTGGATCAGTCTTTGAAGGCATCTGGCTGCTCTCTGCCTGCATTCACTGGTAGAGCTCACTGCCAGCATTAACCAGTGGTATTTGCAGTAATTGAGATGACTGGCACCATGAGTCTCATGGGTACAGATGTTATTTCCTGCACGTTACCTTTTTTTTGCACTTATTCTTTCACACCCTTACACTTACCATACTTGTATTTTTTAATGGACTGGCGTTTAATTAAAGCGACTTCTACCATGTGTTCATGAGCTTTCTGCTTTTTATACCTAGAAGTGGAGCTCAGAATGTTTCTGATGTACATCTATGAAATCCACTTTGGTTTTTTAACTGGATTTTACTTCCTATTAAAAAGCACTTGAGATTAAAAGTATAATTAAAAGATTAAAAACATGCCAGGACATTTCTGTCCAAGCTCTTTGTTAATCTTTATTCCCCGCATTTCAACTTTGATCACTGAAACAAAATGTGAAATAAAAGTTTGTTTTCTTTCGGGTTTTACTAGGCAAAATAAAGTAATGGCCAATGAGATCTTTAAACAAATAATGATCTACCTTCATTAAATGAGTCACAGCTGGTTTCTTAGCATAGACAGGAGCTGGAGAGGGGAGTTGGTCCTGCTATTGGGAAAAAAGCACTTTTTGTGGAAGGGCAGTGCCAAACAGGCACTTGGTACTGGGCAGAGGTGATGCGGAGGGACAGTGACCTCCCTCCTGGAGAGCACACTCAGGTACAGCAGGACAGTCATGAGAGAACATCAGGTATTTTAAGGGGAGAGGTATTTTAGGACTCATTTTTGCCATACAAGATGAAGAGAAAACAGCCAAAAGACGTTTTGTTGCCATTGAGTAGGTTTGTCAGAGAGGTGAGGGGGAATGATTAGGCATGGCCAGCAAAGGGGTCTTAACAGAAAAAGGATGTTCCATGTTGGTTGTGTATGAAGGACTAAGAAGAGAATGTGTGTCCCAGTTGATCTTCCTGATGTTCTACCTGACCACATGAAACTGGATCACAAGAAATTAAAAGTAAATGAGTTATTAGTTGAAGGCTTAAGCTATTTGGGAAGCATTCCCTCCAGACCCAGTTCTAGTAGTACCATACCTACTACCCAAGAGTGCAGGTAAGCCTTGAATGACTGAAATGGAGGCTTTGAGAGGCTGAAGCAGTTGAGCACTGGGTTTGAGGCACTGATGTTGCCCACTGGACACAATCCTATGTGGGACTTGTTCTCCTCCTTCCAGATTCCTTCAGGCATGGCTGTGATCCAGACTTCCAAGTAAAGAACAAGTGGATGCACTGCAGGGATAAATAATCTAGACAAATAAATTTGTGAAGTGTGAGACATGGCCTTAACAGGTGTGATGGGCCAGTGGGTGGATGAGATGCAAATGTGTTGGGCTGGCTGAAGTCAGGGCTCACCATGGAAATTAATTCATTTTTCTTAAAATTTTTCTTAAAATTTTAGTAGGCAGGAATATCCTGAGAAAGACACCTAAAGATGCTGATAGGTGTGATGAGGTTCTCTATGGAGAAAATTGGACAATCAACAAACCAGCAGGAAAAGCCAAGAAAGCACGTGCACACACACACAAAAAAAATTAAAAATTAGGACTTTTCCTTTTAAATTAATACTACTTCAACAGCATTTTTAGGGCACACATGCTGAAAGCTCCTCTAATTGACAATGGGAAATAAGAGGTGCTGTAATTACAGCAAAGTTACAAGGATAGAAGCAAGGAAACCACACAAAGTTATGCCTCACAAAAGCATAGTTAGATGAGCACCTGCTGTAAAAATGTAACTTAAAGAAGGGCTCAAAATCACATTTTTCTTCACAGGAACCTGGTGGGTCTTTTGCTGTTCTGGCCAAACACAATTTCATTTCCACATGAACCAGAGATTCAGGTGCTTGATCCTTTCCAGTGCCATTGCACTTGTCAGTTGTGATGCAAATCAAATAAGATTTCTATACTAGCACATAAAACAATTTAAATGCAAGAGTTTACCTGTTTCAGTATCCTCAGGGCTAAAGGATGACCCCACTGAACACTTGTGGTGAACCTCACTGTGCCTGTGAGGAGCCAGGTCACAGGAATGCCACAGGCTTCAAGCTCCTGGAGCGGAGCTGCAGTGATCGCGTGTGTTCCCATCTGTCCTTGTTTGGCTCTGCTTGTCTCTCTCTCTCCTGAGTTTTGTGCAAATGGGCAAAATAGTTTGTTTCTTTGACCAAATCTTACATCTACAGGCTTCTGTGCATTTTGTGTGTGCCTGTTATGGTGGCTATAGACCTCTGGTTTCTGTAAGCCACCTTGAAGGGCTACAGGGCCCTGCCTCAGCCCTGCTCATAGCTTGCTTATCCCAAAGGGTTCAAAGGGTTTACTAGACACAAAATAAAACATTTCAAAGTTCAAGTCTATTCCTTTTAATTTCAGGATTATCACTAATTTGAGCTACTACCTCCCAAAACTGGAAGGACAAACTTCTGGCAGTGCATTTGATGAATGGTGTAGAAAAATGCAGATTGTGCCCTTCATTTGAAGAAGCCTTCCTGTCGGAATGGAGCATGTATTTCACATCCTAATAGCCATTTATTAGCACAGGATTTAAGGAAAGTTAGGTTTTCAGTTCTGTATAAGCCTTTCTATTCACTGAGGTTTCATGAGGCAGCCAAGTGATTTTTCTACCACTGACCAATTCCCAGCCACTCTAATGAGCAAATGCTCTTCCTGAGACCCAGCTCTCCCCTTGCACATGATGATTCACTAGACACCCAGTGCATTTAATTTTAAACTGGACTGAAGTAATTTTACCATTCTACAAGTCCTTGAACAACCCAATCTAAGTGGACCTGCTTCAACCAGATGTGCTCCAGATGTCCCTGCAGACCCAAATATTTCCATGACTGCAGCTGGGATTGTGCCAGCTGCTCCTGGGAGCAGACTTGCAGAGGCACAGACCAGACCCCTTCAGGGTCTGAAATTTGCAACCAGCAGTCAATGGAAACAGTATGGGTTTTTCATCATAAAGTTTACACTATGGAAACATCTGGGTGTCCTGAGTTATCCTTTGTCAGTGAAGCAGACAGTTCTCCCAAATAGTTTTATTAAAGTTTATCTCTCTCTGACTGTGAATAATGTTTAGTTTAAAATAATCAGCGCCTCCGTCATTATTGTTGAAACACAGCTATAAGCAAATGCAACTATAAATCAACTGATGGCTTGGACAGAAAAAACCAGATCTGCCTGGAGCCCCAGCAGGCAATGGAAGGAGCTGTTTCCATGGGTTTCCACTGGTATCTGATCTATGTCCTGGTCTTGACTTGTCAGAGACAGTGTGAAAGATTTATCTCCATAGAAAACCTAATTAATCTGAGCAATAAAAAGTGTTGATTCTCTCATGTTTTCTGTTGTGTAAAAATACATTTCCTATAGTAACATTAAGAACTGCCATGTGCTTATTCAGAAATAAAGAATTAACAGTTATCTTCAGGATTTTTTTCTCACACTCAGAAAATGCAGTCCTCATCTATGTGAACACAGGAATTCTCTTCTGCAGACAAGCCTTTGAAGGGAGAGCACATGCCCCAAATTAGATTTTAAGATTCAAATGTTAAAATGTGTACCTGCAAAGCACTGCTGTGACTATAATGCTTTTATCACTTTTTGTGGAAGCTACTGGAAGATTTTTTTAAAAATAGGTGTATCTCTGCTAGTAAAGCAGTAAAATAAAGGGAGAGATGTTCTGGATTTTTTAAAATATTACTCATGCTATATGAATCATATATTTAAATTAAGAGGTGTTAGAAGGGACTAAGGCCACAATCCCATTTAGGCAGTTCCAAAGGCTTTTTTTTGTGGAAGAAGTTGGAATCAATGTCTTAAATCTGTAATCAATTACCCAAGAGCTCTTACTTTGGTTTTCTTCTACAGCAGTACAGACAGCTCTTTGTCTCCTTGATCAGACAGGCAGCCTGCAAAGAGCCATTTGAAAAACTCAGCAGTTTTCCCTGATCTCAGCCTTTTACACCAACTTACAACTCACCCTAAAATGCCAGTAACAAAGTGAACAAGATCTAAATGATGAACTGCACAGTTAAAAGCACCAAGGACAGATGGGCAAGGATGCTGAGTGCTGTGATGCTGAGCACTGCAGTGCTAATTCGAGTGCTCTGCGGTTACCCAGGGTGTAATAACATTAAACTCCCCAGAGTGAGGCAGAGAGCAGGCTGCCAGCCAAAGTCAAAATCCCCAGACATCCTCAGAACAGGGAAATGTATAAAGCAATAAGAGTTTAAGGCAGATGAAAAGTCCAGGTCTTGGCACTTACCTGACTGGGCCTCTTTTGTCTCAGGATCCTCAGCCTTGAACTTTCTGTAATGTTTAGACACCTAAGTCTAGTGTTTCTGGTTGTCTGCAGTTATTTCACACTGTAAAGACTAAGGATTGAATAACAACTGAATTAACAACAAATATTTACTGGTTGAATTCAACCCAGTGTGCTAACAAACAGTATCCATAAACTGGAATAGTTTGGACAGGAAAGGCAGAGAAACCCAGTGACCCCATGGGCAGTCCCTTGAATTTAAATGTTATAGCTGAGGTGAATGGAAACACATGTGTGTATGGGAACATCCTCCTCTCCAGACTTGTGTGTCTGGATTTTTGAGATGCTGAGAGGCTGTGTGAGGGGGGAAAGCAGCTCAAGCTGGAGCAGAGAAACTGCACTCATGGCATGAACCTTATCTGTGAGCATCTGCAGTGCAAGATGCATTGGTGACCTTGTGTGAGCCTGCCCAGGCTGTGCAGGAGCAGACTGCCCATCTGGGAGATTTTAGTGACATTAATAACAACTCATAATATTTGCTGATATGTTTGTGAGGCCACATATAAAAGATAAAGCCTACATTGTATGGCAGGATTGATAAAATGAGGGAATCACTACTTGATGTAATATGGATCATGGTCAGAGGATGCTCAGGCAAGTTTGTTACCACTCCTTTTAGCAAAATAGTTAAGGCAAAGTAGATTAGTAGTTCTGATTCAATTTGAGTATCTCGCCAGCATTTGACAGTGGTTGGTACCCTCAGAAGCATTTAAATATATCAGAAGCCCACAGAGCATAAGCCTGACAGATGGCAAGGCTTGCTTGGGCTGAAGAAGGCTAAGGAGGATGTTGACATTTCTGTTTTCCAGATGGAAATGCACACTGCAAGTCAAATGAGTGTTAGGAACTGCACAATGCACTCACCAGAGCCCAAAGCAGATGTCCCACTGTTGTTTGCTAAGACCTTCTCTTACAGTACTCCTCAGTCTGCCTCCTCTGGCAAATCATTTGGAATTTCAAAGCTTCTAAACCACACTCAAATCTATGGTGAGCAAACCCAGGAGGGGAAATAATTGTGAACGTCCATGCAAATTTTGTTCTCTAAAATCCTGAGTGATTGCCTTAGGAAGGTGTGCAGTGCTGCTGCACTGGGTACTTCAGCTGCTGCACCTTGCCTGGGGAAATTAATTCTGTATTGCAGAAGTTTGGCACCCTGTGAAGGGACACACCTTAGCAACAGCCCGTGTTGATGCTGAGGATCCCCAGCCCTTGGTGAGGACGCTTGTGTGAACATGCAGGTGACACAGAAATCAAACATTACTGCCTTCACAGCACTGCCACCAGCCCAGGCAGGGGCAGCAGGGATTGCTGACAGCACTGCACAATTGCTCAGTGAAGCCTCTGCTCTGTGTGTTTGTGGATGCTGACTGAGGCTGTCACCAAAGCAATTGTTACAGTTAAGGATTTACATAATTCCATAAATTTTCCCAGCTGGCTTATGGAATAATTATAATTTACCAGCTGTTTCCTGGAAGTTGCCAGGGTGTAATGCCGCCCTTCTTCACAAGGTAGGAGCCCTCGCCCCAGCGATGTGGCTGACGCCAGTCCCAGTTCTCAGGACAGCTGTGACAGGTTGATGACAGCAGCGTGACTGACCTGTAGGGTACATCTCACTTCACTGCTGTTGTTCCACCAGCACTGACGTGAAAAGGGGAGAAAGGCAGAAGTGGCCTAAAGTGCAGAGCCACATGAAGGGGGTCAGTCTACACAAAAATGTGTTCCATACAGCCTGTTTGAATGACTCAACTTTTTGTAGCATTCTTTCCTGCAGGGGAAATGTGTGGTTTTGTTAAACACTTCAGAAAAAAAAAAAAAAGTGTTGAAGTTTATCTCCCCCTTCTGGAAATTCTACAAATCCCACGAAGTTTGTGGCATACAGAAAGCCACCTCTCAAACATTTGTTACTTCTATTTTGAATTCTTGAGGACATATCACATCCTTTATTTTATTTTACACATCCTTTATTTGCTTTTATTTATAGAATGATGTAAAGCAAAGTATGATTTTAAATTAAAAACTTTCCTTCTGTTACTAAATTGACAATGTTCAGTTTGGCAATGCCGGGTTTTTCAAAAAAGCCCCAAATCCCCTATTGTTCAGAAGGATTTTCAGAAGTGTCCTTACCTTGACTTTTGTTAAAATGAAATCTGTGACTGATGCCCAGCCGATACTTTATCACAGTTTCACGCTGCATCAGGATCCCGCTGCGGCGTTGGGCGATTTCTTGCAGAGACAGCTGCTCCATCGGAAAGGAGCAAACACCTGGAGACGTGGAAGGGAACAGCCTGGGGCTGCGGGAGAGCCGGGACCGGCCCCGGGCGCGGCGGGGGCTGCGGCACGGCCCGGGGGAAGCTCGGCGGGGCCGGCCCGAGGGGCGGGAGCCCCCGGCCCGTGCCAATGGCTGCGGGGGGCGGCTCTGCCCGGCCGTCTCGCTCGGTTACAGGATGGAAATTCCCGGCCTCCCCGGGGAGGGAGCTCGGGCTGCGCGCTCTGAAAGGCTCATTTATCCCCGCGCCGCCGCCCAGAGCGGGGGACCCGGGCTGCTGCTGCCGCCGGCCCCGGCGCATCCCCGCCCCGCACGATGCCCCGCGGCCCGGCCCCGCTGCTGCTGCTGCTGGCGCTGCTNGGCCGGGGCCGGGAGCGGGGCGGGCGGAGGTGTCGGGGCAGCCGTGCGGGCTGGGGGAGCCACGCAGCCGCTTTGTTACTGTAAAGATATGAAAGAAGCGATAGGTCAGAGGCTTTCGAAAAACGTCGCGGCCGCTCCAGGCAGGGCAGCGCCGGTCCCGCGCTGCTGGGCATCTCTCGGTTCGGTGAATTGCGCCCCTGTTGTGCTGAATCAGGAAAATGCGGAGAAGGCGCGGGACGGGCTTTGACACAACCCGCGGGCTTTCCGCGGCCCGGTGTGTGTCTGAGCGCGTTCCCCGTCGGGCCAGGCTCGGAGGTGGCGGCTGGGGCCGTGCCCGGGGCCGGGGCACTCCGCGGAGGGAGCTGAGGCGTTCCTGAGCTCAGCGCTCTGCAGGGGCAACGCCGGAATCCTACAGCCCTCCCAACATAAGCACTAAATGCTGCTTAGCTCCTTCCAACATAAGCAGCTAACTCTAACAGCTAACTCTAGCAGCTAACTTTAGTTTAGCTCCTAAAATTCTGGTGGATATATAGTAATGAGAAAAATTATCTGCATGCTCTGAAAACTATCGGCGTGCTTGCCGAGCGCACTTGTCCTTGGAGTAATGCGTGAATGCATTATTCCCTTCGGCGGCAGGGACTGCACACCACCGTTTGCAATTCCATTGCTACTAGAAACCTGAATGCATTGGGACTATCCCATCTCAGGGATGGATGACAGGAGGGAGATTTTCCAGTCCTTGGAATGTAGAAAGCAGATGTGAAGGTATTTCTGTGAGCTGCTGGACTGCCGTTCACCTTCTATAGAAAATCAGTGGTATGGCCATTTCTTCCATGATCTCCAGAGAGATCCCCTAAAGCGATGTGCTGGAAGCACTGCTAGCAAAGCTCCTTTGCTTTCACACTACTTCATTGCCTTTTCACTTTTATTGTGGAAATTGAATTGCATTGAAGATAAGGAGTCTGTACACACGGATGAGCAAACATTTTCTGAGCAGTATTTTAGGGTCCCTCATTTCTATGAAGTCGCTCAGTGCTTTTTGGGTGCAAGAGAGTGAGCAGCAAAGTGTGGATAAATCAATGGCAGCTGACTCATGCACAGCCCAGCTGTACAGACTGCTTCAGCAGAAGCCCTGCCACGGCAGAGTGGAGACAGGACGAGGGGGGCTCCTGCCTTCAGTGGATGTTTAAAGTATGTTTTATGCATTTCCAGCTTAAGAAAACATGAAAAAGACTTGACTTGGCAAGACAGACAATTTTAGTTGGAGTGGAGCCCAAAGCCCAGGTGATTCTTGTGCTCCCATTTATTTTTTGGGATGTGCCATGGCTGAGGTGCTCTCCCTGTCTGGCTGTGGGTGGCAGCTCCCGTGTGAGGGCAGGCCAGCCCCTCCTGGTGTCTCTGGGGGTGGGGACAACAGGCCAGAGCTTTGGTCTGCCCCCAGCTCTTGCCTGTTTCTGCATCCAGGATTTCTGTGGTGAGTAACCACATGCAAAAGCCAGAGCCAGGCACTGTTACAAAAAGAGTCCAGTGGGAAAGCAACAGCAAAAGCAGATAACTGCTGCTGTGTGAAATAGAAATATCCTTGCATTGTTCTCCCGGGTTGATGTCTGCTTTGCCAACCAGCCTTCTCTTCAGCTAACTTTTCTAAAATGTGGTTTTCTTCATGAAAATATTCCAATACTTCCACTGCCTTTAGCCAGCAGGGTTTTTTTTTTTTTGGTGAAGGTAGTAAGGGAAAGCTTGCAACCATTAGTCAAACCCTCCTCTTACTTCTGACTAGACCTCTCCATACAGTCACTGATTTTACTTTTGGTGTGGCTCCAGCTAAGCCTGTGATGGATCTGCTGGTTTTTGCACCAGAGCCTGTGAAAAGGCACAGCCTCAGTGAAGAAAATTCAGCAGTCTGACAAAGGAAAGAGGGAGGGGGCTGTAGTTTACAGCTCCTGCAGTGCAGACAGGGGCATGGCTGGCAAGAGGGGGAATAGCTGCAGCACTGTTTGTTTTTGAAACAGGTGGGGATTAGGTGGTTTAAACTAGATGAAGACAAATAAATGTGAGAAATTGGAAGAGCAGAATACAGCTATCTGTGAGGATTTTGGGATCTGGAGGAAGCAGTGAGTCACCAGATGGGACAGAGCACATGAAGTAAAATCCGTGGCCAGCCCATGCAGGTTCCTGCTCAGCATTTCCATGCCAGCTGACACCAGCTCTCCTCCAGCATCCCAGAACTCAGGCTGCAGGGGAAGGAGCTCTGGGCCTCACAAACCTGCTCTCCAAGATGGGCAATCCCAAGTTCCATAAAGTGTGGAGGTGATGTGCATTAACACAGAGTCTGGGAGAGCAACATTTGACCTTTCCTAATACTGTGATGTTAGGAAGGATGTTGGATGTTGGATGTGTGCCCTCCTCCCACGTGTGCCTTCCCACTGTTACAAACGGGGTTCCTGAGTTCAGCTTTATTCCCAGGTGCAGCTTCCCACATCCATATCATCATCCATTTGTGTGCATATTGAAATCTGAATTGTGGGGCTTGATTATCACAATGTGGTTGTCACCTCCTCACCAAAACAGCAGTGACAGAAGAAAAGTGGCATTAACCTTTGCTCTCTACAAAATGGAAAATTTTCTTTAAAAAAAAAGGAAAAATAATACTGAACACATATTAGCATAGAGGTTATATAAGTAATGGTGGGTTAGGAGAAAGTAACTGTTAACATGTGACTTCTTTTTTTGTTTCTGTATTGAAATGTTTAGACTCTTGTGAAGTTTTCCAACAGATTTTAATTCTTGGACTATTTTTAAGGTAAATTTTTAATTCTAGGATTTATGTATCTTTCAATTTTAAAAAGGCATCTTATTTGACAGCAAATTCTGCTGGCACTGCTTATCTTTGAAAATTTATTCTTCCCTTTTTTTTTTGTTCTGTGGAACCATTTTTTGGAGATGCAGAAATAGCCCATTGTGGCACATTGTGGCTACATTGTGGCTACAAAGGGGGTTTGTGTTTTGCTGTTATTCATTTGTGTTTGACTTGGTTAGCCTCAGAGTTAAGGGATAGAAGCAGCAAGATCTGTTCTGTCTTCCAGTACAATGGCATGTGCTTACAAGGCCCCAGCGGCGTTCCTGGACGGGATGGAAACCCAGGAGCCAATGGGATCCCTGGGACCCCTGGGATCC
Organism: Dicaeum eximium; assembly: GCA_013396995.1. Lineage (NCBI taxonomy): Eukaryota > Metazoa > Chordata > Aves > Passeriformes > Dicaeidae > Dicaeum > Dicaeum eximium. The sequence continues at coordinate 979,273 of VWZP01004280.1, forward strand.
CGGGCCGGGATGGGCCAAAAGGGGAGAAGGGTGAGTGCATGCGGGAGAGCGTCGAGGAGTCCTGGACCCCCAACTTCAAGCAGTGCTCGTGGAGCGCGCTGAATTACGGCATCGACCTCGGCAAGATCGCGGTGAGTGGGCTCCGCGCGGAGCGGCTGCGCCAGCACAGCGGGCTCTGGGCTGCCTCGGGGAGCTGGGCAGCACCAGCCCCACTGCCTTCCTGCTGGGGCCTTTCTCTGCATGCAAGGGTGGACTCCTCAAAGGCTTAGCTACTTTGGATCCCTCTCTGTTCCAGCTCTGTGCCTGTTTCATTTCTGGAATAAGGTTTGGGAAGAATTTTGTAGCTGGTGTGAGAGTACATTAGTAGACCAGATTTGTAAATGTAAGGCTGAAAGTCACAGTACCAAAAAAGTACCTCTAGCTTGCCCAAACTAGGGCAAGGTTTTTAGCATTTCTATCCTGAGAAGGGACAAACACCTTTAATCTGTTAGTTGTAGCTGTCTTTATAACCCTTGCTTCAAAGTGGTTGTTCACTGAAACGCAGTTGTAGGATGCTACTGCAAAGGATCAGCATTGCTTAGGAGCAGAATTGTCAGTGTAACCCAGACTGACACAAACAGTCTGTCCTCTACTGCAGCCCTGGGTGTAAAACCTTTAGAAAAAATCCCTGCTCAATCACAGCTATGAAGCAAAGCCCAGAGTGATTATAGCAGTTTAACTGCTGTGCTGTGGCTAGAGGGAGAATCAACTTTTCTCACTGCCTGCCTTGTACTACTTGCAGAACTGTCCCTAGCTTTTTTTTTTTTTTTTTTTTTTTTTTTTTTTTTCCCCATGATATCCAGCATTTTGAAGACAGGTTAGCAACCACTTAAAAACCTAAAAGTATTTATTTGTCAGTTGTGGAGCTTTTATTGGGTATAAACTGCTCAGAAGTCTTGTTATAATCATTAAGTCCAGGATTTCTGGACTTAATATAACTTAATGCAGAGACAGAAACTGTACTGTCTTGTCATGCAAGGACTTGAGGGTTGGACTAGATGATCTTCAGAGGTCCCTTCCAATCCTTATGATTGTGTGATTCTGTGGCTTGAGTGCAGCTTTCAGAGAGCTTATATCCCTTTACATAGATCCCAGAAGGTAACTAGGCTACCAACTTAACAGCAGGTGTTATCTAAATAAAGTTAAGAATTTCCATAATCTGTTTCTTCTTTACCATCTATGAGGTTCTGATTTACATCTTTGCACCACAAGGCATTTTCCAGGCTCTAATTTTTTTTATTTTTCTTTCCGGGAGGGGACCAAAGAGAATAGCCAAAACATTTTGAAACAAATATATCCCTAAACCTGTGTCCTAGATATGAATACATAGGCAATAAACAGGCTCAAACCCAGAGGTTTGTACCGAAGCACTGTTGTCTCCCGTCAGGAATGCACATTTACCAAGATGCGCTCCAACAGCGCGCTCCGCGTGCTCTTCAGCGGCTCCCTGCGCCTCAAGTGCAGGAGCGCCTGCTGCCAGCGCTGGTACTTCACCTTCAACGGGGCTGAGTGTGCTGGGCCACTGCCCATCGAAGCCATCATATACCTAGATCAAGGGAGCCCAGAGCTGAATTCTACTATTAACATACACAGAACTTCTTCAGGTACGTGTGCGGGAGAGTGCTGTAACGGGGTCACCGTGAGTTGTAACTGGGCTGTGTTTGTTGTAAAGGGGGAACAGCCATTTGTCATATGAGGAGGCTGTTTAGCACTGTCGTGCCAGGAACAGAATGAGACTCCATGGTCCAGAAGATGAGAGAACAAACCTTTATTCTAAGAAGAGCCCATTCTAAGAAAAGCCCCTGTGTAGGAATCCAGCGAGCTTTTACCACCAGCCTGGCTAGGTTAGAGAGAACATCCCGAAGGACAAGCTGTTGTAAATAACAGATGCAAAAAGATAATATAGTTTATCTTATAAAAAAGATAAATATAGTTTATCTTTTTTAAGATAAGATAATATAGTTTACAATTCTCTCCTCTAAGTTTCCCAGGCCAGTTATCTCAGTTCTTTCTACAGAAGAACTGAGAGCAACTACAGGGAGAGCAGGGCTGGAGCAGAAGGCAGCAGCAGTTACCAAACACAGGGAGCAGCCAACTCACACTTGTTCCTCTTACTCTGCTGCCTCAGAGTTAACTATTGATAGTAATAGTGTTATAAATATTTATTAAGTGGTACTTTCTTACTGTTGTATTTTTCGTGGTACTTATATCCTGAGATTTAGAAATGTAAGACGTTTCTGTCCAGACAGATCTACTAATCTCTGCCACAACATGGTTACAGAGACATTCTGTGCTGTATTAGCCTATGGAGAAACAGCCTTACTGCCAAGTAGACAGTGTCATCCTGGCTTAAAATAGAGGTATTTGCACTTTATCTGTGCAAAAATGAGACTTTCCTCCTGCGATTTCTACTCTGATTTCAGGTGGGGCACAGAAGTACCTCCAAAGTGAAATATCTGGGAGCAATTATTAATTTGCTTGGCAGAGGCAAATTAGTGAATTCCTTCAACATAAATCGATTTGACACTAAGAAAAGGGAATGTAAAGTCTGTGTCCTTTATCCATTTTCCTCCCTGTACTGTATGACTACATGAAATTTAATGTCTAGAGCTATTACAGGATTTTTTCAGCATAGGAGTAGAGCTGACTGGTCTTCTTTACCCCACCTCCAACTAATGGTGCTAAGTGGGGCATCAGGAGTGCAACTTTATGCAGAAGCAGTGACTTGGGAGTGGAAAAGCTTACAGGGTGGCAATCACCTTTACAGAGCTTAGCTGTAAATCAGGCATAGCTGTGCCCCCACCCCCTCCCATCACTGCTAGAAGGATGTCTGGAAGGGAATGAAGCCATAGTCCAGCTCCCAGTATGTAAATTTGGGTATTTAAAGCAGCAGGTACACCTCCCATTTAGCCATCCTGTGGATTGTGATCTGCTTCAGGTACTGCAGTGAGTGTCAAACAGCAGCATGGACAGAGGCCCTGCGTGGCTGAAACTGATGTTGCCACATCGCTACATAATAGCTTTTATTTCTGAAATTGCTTTAAAGTTCTAAAAACTGTTCACATTTAACTAAATAGCACAACCTTGCAACAAACTGCTGTTCTTAAGTACTTGTGTCCACATTGAGTTGTGAAATAGAAAGGGGTTGTGTCTGCTGAGGTAACCTGATTTTTGTCCTTCACCAGTGGAAGGTCTGTGCGAAGGGATCGGTGCTGGCTTGGTGGATATTGCCATCTGGGTTGGGACGTGCTCAGATTATCCACGGGGAGATGCTTCTACTGGATGGAATTCAGTCTCCCGAATCATCATTGAAGAACTGCCAAAATAACTTCCCTCCCTTTCTATACCTTTTTTTAAAATTTTGTACTATTTTTTTCAGAATTTATTTCAATAGAGTTGGATGCAAGTACTGGACTGAAAGGCACCAAAGCCTTGCATCTGTAGCCTTTGTCTTGTTTTGCACATGGCAGAGGCTTTCTATAATAATCATTTTAGAATACAAATATCAAAACCAAGTTCATTAACATTTTAAATTTCTTTTTTGATGTAATACCACCACTGTTTTTAGAATTAACCCTAACATTTTTTATCAAATAAATAAGACCTTTTACAAAAAAAAAAATCCGGGTTATTTTATTGAACATTAATCTGTTTAAGGTATTTTACATGGTGTTCTGATACACGATTTTTTTAGAAGGCTTTATAGATAAAGTTCTAAGAAAGTAAAATCAGGTATTGGCTTTAGCCTTCAGAAAACATACATAAAATTCACTCCTGTAAGCATGACTGCAGAATAGGATGCTCTGCTGCTCCAGTCTTGTTTCTCAACAAACTCCTGGTGACTTAACTGACCCAGACAATGTGTTGAGTATTAAATACCTCATTATGAATAACTGAGCAAAACCAGACTATCCAAGCTCTCCTTCCCTCTCTTGCTTCTTGATAGACTGGATTTCAGTGTAATATCTATGACTGGTCTCCACTACTAAGATGCAGACACGAAATAATTTTACAGTTACAACACTTAATTTCATTGCTCCAATAAAATAATTCTCCTGGATTTAGCCTTTCAGATACACAGAATCACTTTGGTGTTGGTTAAAAGCTAGATCTATTAAACAGTTTAGAAGATACAGAAATAAGGCAGGTTGAAATGCCTAGGCCTTCCAAAAGTGAACTGGTAAAGTGAAACAAGGATGTCACAGCTGTCTGACAAGTGACAACACTGATCATACCAGACAGACCATAAGCTTCAGTGTTTTAAGTATTTTCTTCCAAATGCTGCAGGTGACATACTCAAATTTTTTTTTTTAATTGTACACATTCTAAAGAGAAACAAGTCATGTTTGTAATACAAAAATCAATTTTACATTAATGAAATAAAAAACCCACAAACAGCATGTACAACATGCAAAAATCTCCACTCTTTCCAGAAATTAAAAGGAAAAAAATCCATTAAATCTGAGATATTTATTTCAGCTATTTAGGATTAAATCTAATTTTCTTTTCTGAACAGGCTGTAAGATTTCCCCCAGGCATCTCTTGGAGGGGTAGCTCTTGCCTGTAGCTGCTGTTGCAGATACCAGGGGAGGACACCTGCAGTGAGGGGAGCACTTGGGCTTGGCCCACTGCAAGATGCTGTGTGAGGTTTGCTGCAAGCCAGCAAGTTACACAGCTGGTATTTTGTCTCTGAAGAACTGCAATGTTTTCACTGGCTTGGCTGATGGTTTTAAGGTACCTGAACACAAACAAGTTACTGTGAGCTGAGCTGCGGAGTGAACTGAGAGAACGGCCACGAGCACACAGTGGGTGATTGTGCACATGCTCCAGCCTGTCCTGGCATCCACCCTGAAGCACGAGTGAGCTGTTCTGGGCCCAGAGCACACTGATCCAGGGTAGTACATGCACAGCTTCTCCTCTTTTATGATGTCTTCATGATATATTTTGGACCCTGGGTGGTAGGGTTAACTCAGTGTTCCATTAAATTCATTCTGTGTACCACAGAACACACAAACCCTGGTGAGCACTCTCCAAGTGCAGTTATGCAGCAGCTGCAGTTATGGATCTACATCATTTACATGGTAAACTTCCAGTAAATTTATCTTCAGCTAAATACACATGGAAACTTCCGTAACAAAAACCAAAGCCAGCCATGCTGGCCCCAGATGAGATTATTCTTTCCAATGAGATTATCAACTCTACCAGTAGAGGGGATGGGATTGTGGAAGAGAAAGTGTAAATTATTAATAAAGTTAGTGATACACAAAATGTGGTATGTGGCAACAGTATCTACAAAAACAGATAAGTGGATCACTGAACGAAGATTCAAAATACTCAGTAGTTTCTGCAGCTTTTCAGGTTTTAATTTAATATTTAAACCTAATCTGTTAAATTTTTATTAAAAATTGTTCTTTTTGCTTTAGGTTAGTCTGGTAAACAGGAAACTTCTCTAAGTGATTATTCTGCTCCCTATGTAACTGATGGATAGCCTTTGCTAACTTATTTCCTAGTTAAATGATACTTACTAGATACTTAATATCTTCTAACCAACAGCAGAAGGCAGATGTAAGGGCCACTTACGACTTTTCTTAAAGAAATAAAAAACTCCAAGCCACCAAACCCAGAACTCTAAAAAGCACATATCCTTGACGGCAATTATTGGTGTGGAAAAAAAAACATAATTATGATACAAATCTACTGAGATGTACTATAATTTAATTTATCAGTAAATTAGCAATAAATATGTTAACAATCTTTTCCTTAAACCAAATCAGAAGACATTAACAGATTGTCCTGGTTTATTTTAAGAAAGTCCTGTGCACAGGATTGTTTTAGACTAGAAGCATTTTTTTTCCAGAGAATATTATTGAAAGTAAGTGTGGTCCTATTTGTTACACTGGTTTGAACACTGCATCACTATGGGATTGCTAGGGAAAAAAATCCTCATCTTTAAAATAAGCCCACTTTTGAAAGTAAGCCCACTTTCAAATATGCATTTACTTGGTAATATTTGGTCAGCTGTATCATTAATGGAGACAGACTCTGGCACAGAGAGAGATGGAGAGAAAATGGAAGAGAGGGAAAATGAATTAAGTGCCCAGCAATGCATGCGCTTTTAGCACGTCGGCTAAAACTGCTGCTAAAACCAAGTCAAAAACCACAGTGCAAGTCTGTCCTGGTATGAGACAAGAACTGAGTTTCATCAGAATTGCAATTATTCAAACCCAAGAATGGACAGCTGTTTTAAAAAAACAATTTCAGTTTCCAAACTGCACCCCACTGAGGCAGCATTTTTGTGTTGGATGAGCAACGGAGTCTGGAGCATTCCACATCCTAAAATCTGACGAACAACACAGAGGTGGATTCAGACGACATTCCTTGTTTTAATGGGACTCAGAGATTTAAGAAAGTTTTGACAGGGTTGCTTTCCTATGAAGTTTTCCACTTGTGCAGGAGCAGAATCTCACCAGCTATTATCTTGAGACTTGTTGAAACTGCTTAGTGCATTATTCCAGGCAGGCCAGGATGAATGGAATTGCTGTGCAGCTGCCTTCACCCAGTCACAGCACTATTATTTCACAGTTGCAGACATCTGCTTCAAGCAGACACAGCTGATTCAGAGAGGAAGGCAGCAATGCAGGAACATTGAACAGGAGAGATGTTGGCAGGGTTTACTGCCTCTACATTTTTTCCTCAAAATATCAGATCAGTTCACAGTGTCAAAGAAGACTGCTGAACTAGATTTCTCCCAGATCATAAATATAAAAAATAAAGGATAGATTCCTTCCTAGGAACACAAGTTCATACCTTTAATTATTTTCTTTTCTAAAACCAAGTAAAAAGCCAGACACATTTTCATAAACTACAAAGGTAATACAGCAGGCAGGAGTCACTCTGATCACATTAGGTATAATTCCTTTGTAAAATCCATGAACACCTTCTTTCCTTTAAAGACAAAAAAAATTGTTTTAATTAATGTCTTTTAATAGAAAAAATCAGACATCAAACAAATCCTGGCATTTTATTTCTCACATTCCCACTGAGAGATGTACTTCAGGTTAGAAGTAACAATTTCAGACAGTGTTTAAAGTGCATCAAGTATGAACCCACCATTTTTTCTTCTGAATGGAAAATACTGTTATGTAGATCAGTTATTTAGCCTAGGCTTTGAGTGTTTTTTTGTGGGTATTGTCTAAGTAGAAGGCAATTTACTATCTTTCTTCATGCTACAAGAACTGGCTAAACAACCAAGAAAAATCAGCATTCATTTTTTGAGAATTTATGCACCCTCTCCAGAATTTTGATTCTATTGGCCAATAAATGAGAATCTAATTTGACCCAGTTTGAATCAGTGTGTCCTGCTAGGGCTGTTAAAACATTTCAGAGACATTAAATCTCAGCTCTTTGTATGCAGGCCTCACAGACCTAGGACACCTGGAAGGATGAGTAAACAGAGATCCTGAGAAATGCTTGGTTGTGGTTTACACTTCCCTGCCTAAGTCACATTTGTTTCACCACGAGCACAGCAGTGGCTCCAGAATGGCTGCACTACACTTTACCAGAACTAATGAGCCTTCCTGCAGCCTGCAGCACTGAAGGGCTCAGCACTGACACATCAGAGCTATTTTTGCTCCAAATTGCCTCCAGTTGAAATGGTTATACAGCCTCTGAACCTGGGGTGAGCACAGCCTCAGTCACTTACTCAGAGCTGGCACCTTTTCACAGCCCAGGAGCCCATTCCCAGCTCTCCAGCAATATGCTGCAATCCAGCAGCACTGGCCAAAGCAGTGGATGCAGATGCAGAGGTGGCCACCCTTAGTGACTGCACAGCTCTGTGTGAAAACTCCCCCTCACTGAGGAGCTCAGGGAAGGTTTGTGAGAAGATATGAATAGGTGTGAGGTCACAGGTCTCTAAAGGTCCTACAGGAAGCTGGGAGTAGACTACATATGCAGTCAGGCCCCAGGGTAACCCAGGGACATCAATATAATCAGCTCTGGCTAGCTCACTTCACCTTGCCAGGAATTTGGATTAGCCACAACTCCCAGCAGCACAATGCTCCTGTCCTATGTGATAAGCTAAAACAGCTCAAGTGAGACTTCACTTAGTGTCCCACATCAGCCATGACAATGTTATTTTTCAGCCTGTGAAATTTGCTGGAGAAGAGAGAAGGGAGACAGAATAAACAACAGAAACGTGCAGGGGGCATTGACTCTCTCCTATCTCCTCCTCCCTCCTTAGCTCACTGCTGTCGGTGGCATCTTGCACAATATGACTTTGTACAACTAACACTTTGCTGGCTCTGAACTGTGCTGGTTCTGCAAGTCAGCACAGAAGCCAGTAAAGGCAGCTCTGATTCTGTAAAACTCAGTTTCCAACATGTAGGCCTTTAATTTTGCACACCTACCTCCACGTCCTGCGGATCACATCAAACACCCCCGAGTACGTGTTATGCTGGTCTTGAAGACGAGCTCGCACAACTTGATAGGGATATGTTGCTGCCACAGCAAATATTTTGGATACAGCTGCCATCATTATGTATTCCACTGTGTTCTGAAAGCAACAAAAACTGTCAGGCTTGCCTTAGGTATGGTTTAAATTAGCCATTTCCCAAAATCTTATTTGATTTTTAAATGTACAACCGAACGATACTCTAGATTTTTTCCCCCTTATAATACAACACATTAAAAGAAATGTCAGTGTTTACTACATGCAGTGCTACAAGTAATTGACTGTAAAACATGTGTTGTGCCTTCCCATTCCCATCAAGAGAAACACTTTGCCCAACTTGCATCCAAACAGTTTTCCAGGGTTTAATACCACCCTCTCTGGTTCCACAAAGTAAGAAAAGATCCTAATTCCTTTCTCCAAAACTCTCAAAACACTTGCCAAAATAAGAAGTTGGTTTTCAAAAACAGTGAAAACCAGTTGCTTGTTCCTAAAAAATGAGAAAGTGTTATTTCCTTCTCCATATTCTGCACTTCAATTAATGTACCAATACTTTGTACATTTGGCTGCTGTATAACCTGACAAATGGAATCAACTTCTATTTATTTACATGACACAATATAATTTTATTCTCAAGCATCATACCAATTTTGTATCTGATACTCTGTTTCTATACTTGTTGTATCTCTCTTTCAAATCCTCATAGGCCATGAACTGAAGTGCTCCATGTGATGTTCCAAACAGACCAGGCACAAATCCCTAAAAAAAGGATAAAACAAGGTTCAAGGGTAATGCACAAAACCTAAACAACTTGACAGAGCACAGCTCACACACCTACATTTGTCCTGCCTTAATGTACAGACTGTGCCTGCACAGCAGTTGCAGTCTGACTCAGGTATTCATCCCACAAACACTTAATAAATGTTACTTTTCTGACATACAGCCTAAAGTCACCTATTGAGTCACTGAGATAAAACAAGTGGCCCAGGGACTCCACCTCACATAGCACAAGCTGGTAACACAGATTAGGATTGCAAGATCACAAATCAAGATGTGGTCTTGCAAATGTGCTGCTCAGTGCCTGCCCTTTCCAGAGACTGGCACTGAGGGTCTGGTTCCCATCTGAGACTGGTAAAGCACTGGCAGATGCTGACAACTCAGAGAAGGGCCATCAGGAGCAGAGGTACAAAAAATTATTGTGATTGAGCCCTGGAAATAGGTATGTATGTGTTTGTATGTGTGTCTACAAGATATTTATATATATATATATTTATACTAAAAATATTTCTGTCTATATAGAATCATAGAATCATTTTGGTTGGAAAAGATCTTTAGGATTATCAAATCTAACCAGAAACCTGACCATAAACCAGAAACCTGACACTGCCATGTCCACCACCATACCACGTTCCTGTGGGAGTGAGCTGCTCCAGCACTGTCCTTCTTACACACACAAACACATGAAAATATACATCAACCTTCAGCTTAAAAAAAGTTGAAATGAAGGGGGAAAACAGGTACTTTCTGAACTGTCTCTACAAGAAAGAGAAGGCAGAAGTTCCCCCAGGAGCAGGACTAGCTCCATTAAAATGAGTTGTGAGCTGCATGGGTTCTGAAAAGCACTAATTCTCCTTTTGAAGAGTTGGTCACTTACACTGAAAAACACAAATAAATGGGACACTAATCACTCTGGCAAGAAAGGGACTCAAAAGCTTGCTGCAAACTGTTGGGGGACAATTATGACAGACTAAATTATCAAAATGTGGTTAAAAACACTCAAAGAAACAAAATTTCAAAAAAAAATTGAACAGTTTTATTTCCTATGATCCATTCAGGCAAGAAAAAGGAATTAAAAAATGTGCTCAGATGCCAAACTCTGTGTTAGACTAAAAGGGAAGCCCAGAATGTGAAGACTTATCAGTATATGATTAAAAGCCTGGAGAAGGTGAAAAAGAGAAGGGATCCCAGGAGGAGTCCACTGAATTAGTATTAACAAGACAAAATAATAAAACTCCTAAATTGCAGAAAAACCCCAACTACAACTACAGCAGGCATAAAAATTGCACGGATAATACACAAAATACCACTTCAGGGATTAGCTTTCCAAATGCTACATACAGATTTCTAAAGTTTTTCAGTCATTCAGGAAATGATTTTTTAGAATTTCTTTAATACATGAGGATAAATTTCTTCTCACAGTAAGAAATAATTGTAATGAACTCACCATCAGTGACCACAAACTGGTGAAATGCATTAAGGGCTTGTGAAAGTTCCCCCCAAAAAAAACTTCCCCAAATGAGAACAAGTGGAATTAAAGTACATATCTGTATTTTGGCAGCTGTAAGCACAAAGTGAAGTTTGAAGCCAAAGGGCCCCAACAGAGAGAAAAGGACAACTTTGGTTTTCAGAAATCCTGGATCACAGAAGAAAATAAAAGTAATATAAAAACTTCGATATTTTTATAATTTTTGTATATAGGAGCAGGAAAAAAATTTTGAAAAACGTCAAAAAAAATTATATGGGTCAGCAAAAAAAGGAACAATATGAAACTTATGGACAGTGATAGCAGGGAAAATCTTCACAAACATTTCCTGGTGATTAGACAGTAAAACCACTAAAAGACAGTGGAAGTAATTGTTCTCCACTTGGAAAGAATTACAACAATGTATTTATATCATATAAGAATGAGGTAATTCTTTCCCTGCCAACAAAAGAAGAATGTTAAACAACCTTTAAGAGGGCTAAAATCTTAAACTTAAGCCAGAAGATTTGGATAACTTGCACCCTTGAGTCCTAAAGCATCTACTGGTTGTACTTCATAAACAAATACCAGCACACTTGTGCTGATGAGAAAAACTTCCAAAGACTGAGGGACTTTTAATGTTGGGCCAATATTAAAAAATGTAAGAAGCAATTGTCAGCCAATGTGCCTCAGTAAAATAGGAGCTGACCCAGGCTTTCATGGATCAGAGAAAACAATGTATTCTTATGGAAAAATATTTCAAAGCAAAACTCATTTCTTCACAGCACTGAAGTATCTTGGCTGGGGAAGTTTTTGAAACATACTCTATTTTCTTACTCTTAGACTAATTTAATACAAAATTCTTTCTTGCCACAAAATTTAATAGAATTTAATATTTATTTTTATCCATAATATGATTGTAAAGATAAATTTTATAATAACTTAACTTTATGTATTTCTTGTTGTTTTTTACTTTAATATTTGAAATATCTTTGCCATAAAGGCATGACAAGATGAATGGTTCCTCAAAGAAGTCCTACTTGAATTCTCTTTCAAAGGATTAGAACAATAAACAGAATTAAATATATAATTAGAAATTTAAATGGCATATAATTCAGAGCAGTAGGTAGGGGGAATAAAGAAATATTTTAAAGTTGGCTTAAAGCATTTTAAGTGCTGAAAATCCATGACAAGAAGAAAATGTCTTGTTGGTTAGTGTTTCAAAGGTTACCCCTCACAATAAAAAGAAACACAGGCAAATGTACACACTGGAAAACCTGTAATCTATTAGTAAAGAAGGGAACAAGGTTAATTTGGTGATGTGGTACTCACATCACTGCCTGACGTGCACTCAAGCCAGAACAACCTCTGGTGTATGTTCCAAAGGAATGCAGCAAATATCCCTTGTAATCTCTGAGTGTTGCCTTCCTTTGGGCTCTCAGTGTGTCAAATACCTGCAGTGCCCTGCTCTGACAACCTGTGCAGACAAGACACTGAAGTCGCCATTATCATCTTGATTTCTTCGTGGTGAAAAATGTCACCATCTTTTATGTGAAAGCCACTTATGCTTATGTCTCTGTGCAGAACCTACAGCTTAAGTTAAAATCAAGATGGCCAAATCTCAAAGGATTTTGCTATGTACAAGTACAAAGATACAGAAATCTTACAAGCTTCATATTTGCAAGAAGAAAAATAAGAGTAGCAAAAGCATTGCAAAATAAAGAGAGCTAAGTGCCTTAGCCATTGAGGGACCAGAGAAAGTACTTTACTCTCAGAGCATAGAATCTTCCCTACCAAAGGTGAAATGTCAACACAGAGGTGTCCAAATATATTTTACCTGGTAACGAGCACACATTACTGTTATGACTTTTGTTGTTGTCAGCATACTACGTTATTATTCTCAGTCTTGATGAACCTGGATTTTACTTTAATCTCCTTAAATGTTCTACATATCCTGTGTATTTTACTCTTGTTTATTAAGCATTTCTCTATTTCCAACTGCTGCTTCTATATTATCATCAATGAAAGAGAATAAAAATGCACATACAGAAATTCAGAGGCCATGAAGGATGTTAGCTGCATTCCTGACTGATGTCTTAGTAGTCAGTCACTCTAGACAATACATCTAACAGTTTCTCAAGAGCTCAGAGATATTTTATGTTTTCCTACAAGCACCAATGCTACAATCTTACAACTATTTTACCATGTTTGGGTACTCCTACCTTATGCCTGAAAAGAACAACGCAGCACTCATAACATGAAGATGGCTGCATGACATTCAACTTAATGGCAAAGCAATTTTTAGAGCTCAGATCTCCAGCAGATCCATGCGTGTGTTCAAAGTACATAACCCCAAGCTGTTTTTTAATTCAGCCTGGTGTGCAGCAGAGCAGCTCTGTCCACAGTCATCAGGGGGCCGAGGGTGTGGAAGATCACTGACTGGATGATTACTTGGAAAATGAGTGAAAGAGACTCCTCCTGCCTTTGCAGAACCAGGCCAAGTTCAAGAGAACAACTTACTGAGAAACTTGGATTCAGACAAACTATATTTGATGAACAAAAAATACGCAGCAGAGCTAATAAAGACAGCTTTGATCCCTGCTAGAAAGACTGATGTAGCCTGACATTACCAGTTTGTACCTCAAAGGACTGAAAGGATTTGCTCACATCATCTGTGCAATAAAGAGCAATATTGAATTGCTTGGGCAGAAATACCATTCTTTAGAAGACAAATCTCAAAGAGAAAGAAACTTCTTCCAGATTTTATTTCCAATTCTATCTGAGGCAGTTTCCCTATTTGAGATCCCTTCATTTACTATAAGGTGGTACTCTCTGAGATCCTCTTATCTGTTATAAGGAGTGCTATCTGAAATGAAGATTATGAGGAAAAAGAAGACAATTGTGTGTACTACAACTCCTGACTCAGAGCAATTAACAAACCTTTAGCTGCACAATTTCAAATAGAGCAATAAAACCAAAAACTCCCCCAAACACTGAAATGGAGGACAGCTAAAGCATGCACAAGTCAAAGAGCACCTGAGGAGGTGCCTTGTTCCCCAGCATAGACAAGGTTGAGAGAGTCCTGACGTCAAACGGAAGTTGCTCAGTGTGCAGACTTATGTAGGTCACTCAGGACCTATTTAGGTCACCTTCTTTGCAGATTTAAGCAAGTAATTTGCTCTTTCAAAGGAAGTAGCTGCTTTAGTCCCACACTTGCAGATTAACACTACAAAGAAGTGTCTAGTGCCAAAGGCGACACATGCTACACGCACGAATAATCTGAAAAGAAGGGGGGAAGGACATCTTAAAACCCAACAGATCCAAGAAATCAGAACTTATCTACATGGAACAGAGCAGACATCCAGGCAGGCAAATCAGAAATCCTGACAATTTCAATTTAGGAACAAGTAAGGTGCCTTGTTCCTGGTGTTAGAATTTGGCATTCACTGCCATGAAGCACACAAGTCTTGCAGAATAGGGAAGATCACATTTTTCACTGAAAATAAAAGAAGCTAGTGTTTAGTAATCAGGAAAATTTCTAAGAGAAAGTGGTCTTGTTCCCTATACCTGGCAGTGTTCAAGGTTCTGAGTACCCTGGGCTAGTGGAAGGTGTACCTGCCCATCACAGGGGTGTTGGAATAAGAACAAGATCTTTAAGATCCCTTCCAACCCAAGCCATTCTATGATTCTATGATTCTGCAGCATTACTTGCAGAAGAAGAGCCAGACTGAACTAAAATAGGTTTCTTCACAACTTCCAGGCACTGAGGAATGCATCTTGATGTCATGACCTGAAGGGAGGAGGCAAAATGTCCAAATCTTGTTGCCATCTGTTTCCCTAAATTAAAAGGAAAAAAACCCCACACATATGCAGACCATATTTAGAAGTCTGCAAATTTAATGTATCTAGAGCTGACAGATTACAGGCATCAATAACCAGAGGGCAAATAAGCAGTTGTGAAACTATCCGTTGTGGAAGAAAAAATTAGCAAGTACTTTAGTCATGTTATCTTCCAGAAGTGGTTAGAAATACAGAGATAAGGCATAAAATGCAAGGAAGTACTACCAGCAACATAGGTTACATTGTTGCTGCCCTGCTTATTCAAATTCTAATTATAGGAAGATTCAAAAAAATTACAACAGGGTTCATCACCAGTATAATGGCTTTTCTTCTGACTAAGCCTTTTTGCTGCAGCTCTTCAGTGGGAAAGACTCAGAATGAAAGTGAGCTACTACCATTTTTTTTTTTGTAGACAAATAGAAGTCTCACCATGCTACTGGGTGGTGACAGGCAGTCATGGAATTTTTCTTAAATGTGATTACCTTATATAAGCCACGTATGCCCTCTGTCCTGTATATCTTTACAAGAGCATCAAACATTCCTCTGTATTGCCGCTTGGAGGGATCCACGCCAGCGTTATATTGTAGCACAAGTCGAGTCTTGGTTACCCATATTGGGTTTGTAATGCAGAGGGTCATGGCTCCTGAGAACAGACAGAAGTTACACTCAATGTTATGCCAACTCCGCAGATTGTCCCAGTCTGTTCAGCCCAATATCACACAGCTATACAATGATAAAACTACTTTTCCTACCAGAGTACTCATATTGCTCAAAACAGGTGAAGTTTATGCCCTCCACTGCTCCCTCTCTCTTCCTTCAAACCTCACAGTCAATTCCAATTCGCTCCTGCTGGGGGTACTTTTGCAGGGCACATGTATTTTTGCATATTCCTAGTACAGCCCCTTTCTGCTTCACCTTTCTACAGTTAGTAGTATAATCTGAAGTAGACAGGAAATGTAATTTCTTAATATACCACTGATTATCTGAGTTATTCTTCAGTATACAATAATTCAAAATTGAATGGACACCTCAGTGATGAGAAATTTGCTTAATAATATTGACAGGTTAATAGCAGCAAACTGTTATAGCTTTATAGGTTATTGAAAATACCATTGTAGCAGAATCCATTCCTGTATTTCATGTCAAACAATATGTCTAATATTTCAGCATTAAATGAATGCCTCAAAATCCTAATAAAAAGTCTTCCAAATTGCCTGTACATCACATAGTGACAGGACAAGGGGGAATCACTAAAACTGAGAGTAGGTTTAGATCAGGTATGAGGCAGAAATTCTTTACTGTGACAGTGGTGAGGCACTAGAACAGGCTACCCAGAGAAGTTGTGGATGCCCCATCTCTGGAAGTGCTCAAGACCAGGCTGGATGGGGCTTTGAGCAATCTGGTGTAGTGGGAGGTGTCTCACAGATTACTTTTAAGGTCCCTTCCAACCCAAACCATTCCATGATTCAATAGGCCGCCTCCTTTCCAGGTCCAAATGTTAAACATGTAGCAAGTTAACAATCTGATAGCAGCAGATTTCCATAGTTACATTTTGGGACCCAATACAGTGCTAAATATGGAAAGTGCTTACACAGAATGAAAACAAGGACAAAAGATATTTTGACAACTGCAAATTCTGTGCAAAACTGAAGGACCACAGTGACCCATCTATTTGTGCTAGACATCTTTAATTTATTTACAGACAACAATCTACTGCATTTGGGCTGGAACACAAGAAAAAGCTGCACTGACACAGAAAGGCAGGTAGCAGAATATGGAAAGGCTACAAGTGAACATTAATTTTTGCATTTAACCTCACCAGCCTCTGCAGCTGACACCAGGTGTTCGCTTGCACTGAGACTTTCCATCTTCCCTTCCTTCTTGTAAGCTTTGATGGCATTGTAACTGGAATATGTACAACAGAATTTAGTGAAGGTGAAAACAGACCTCATCACAAAAACCCCAATTTAGAATGACATACCTTACTTAAAATGATGGCAGTACACAGCCTTTGAAGAAAAGGTATCCAAACTATCTTTATTTAATTGATTAATTCATCTCTGAGCTGTTGGCTCTTTAGAGTGAACTATGGTAATATATATTTAAATTGTAAAATTAAACTGTCTGTATCAATGGGACTGCATCTTGAAAATTATCAGATATCAAGAATTAACTTCTAAAAGTTTATTGGGAGCCACAGTGCTAGGGATCTACCCTCTAGCTCAGAAATACACTGAGCATTCTTCTCTTGATCCAGTTTGCAATCTTTGTGAATTAAGAAATTGTCAACAGAAGATGAAGAGTCAATAGCAATCCACAGCAAAGCTTAAGGACTGAAGTACAATAACAGAGTCTAGACAACTGACAAGTGAGATTTGCATAGGCATGCCAGCTAACTAGGCCTTAAAATGTTTCAATCAATAGGGATAAGCAGTAACAGTTAATAAAATAGAATATTAAAAAATGGGCTTTAAAAGCAAAGCCCATCAACTGACAAAAACAATGAAAAAACTCTCACTAAAATGATTAAAAGCAATCAAACATTTAGTTTTAGTAGAAATCATCATGCTCTCTAATTTTTAAGAAATCAATTTAGATTCTTGCTTTTCATGAGGTTTTAAGAACAGTGCGTTGGCACTTTCAGAGAATTCTTTAAGAATAGTATCACCACCTCTCAAATTCCTTAGTATTTTCACAGCACCAAGGGAATGCACTGTACCTGACAAAGGGACAGGTCTCTTACTCAAATTGCTTAAATTCTAAAACAGCAAACCATAACAAACATTAACAAACCTGGACCAGCTAAGAGAATGACAAATTTTCAAGTCAGTTAGCACATTTTTATACCTCACAAAGAAGATGCAATGTGTATCTGAACACTACATTGTGCAGGGTGTGACATTTTATGGTTCTACTTACAAGAAAAAGTAAAGTCCCCAGGAGGCCCCTGCTCCCACCATGTTTGGGGTTACCCCTTGATACAAGCCTCGCAGTCCTTCGTGCTTCCAGACTGTGGCCATACAGTGGAGAATCCCATTGTACTTTGGCCTCAGCTCCAGCCCATCGCTTACTACAAAAGAAAGAAATGATACTGGAACACATCTCAGGAAGCATAAAGTTCAGCTGTGTCCAAGCAACACACAAGTCCACAGGCCCTAAAGCAAGCAATAAATGAACATGAAACCCAACTGATCAACTGTATTACGTGAGTATTATTTCTCAAGTATGCAGGAGTTGGGGTTTACAGCTTTATAAGCCTGGAGTTCAAGAACTTAGGAAAAAAAAGGGGTAAAAAGAAACAAAAAAAGGATAACTCCTTAGCTCGGTAAGGGGAAGGTTCCTATTAATCTGACATGGTGAAATAAATGCACTTTGCTACATTTTTGATGAGCAGCAGATTTGAAGTTTTCTGTCTCTTTAGCACTCCAGCAATTTTGCATATTTCAAGTAATATGGATAGAATCCTTGACATGTTTCTCTAAGTTGTTTAGACAAGTCCAAAGTAACAACCCTTAAATTTAAATTTTCTCTTTAAAATGTTCTATAAAGCAATGGGTCACATCTTACTGATTCCCAAGTCAATTTTTACCAGAATACTCAAAGGTCTCTTCTGCCACCTAATAACCCAACAGCTGGTTGTCCAAATTTTCAGAAAATGTCACTTCAAAAATATAGAAAACACACAAGTTTTTGTCTGACAGATCATGTAGAACATGGATGTCCACAAAACTTGGAGTGGTAACTACTATTGCTCCTACCATAACAACAAAGGAGTAAGTTGATTACTGATAACATGTGTGATATGGTCCATGGTGAGATGACAAGAGGCAACAGACACAAGCTGAAATACAGGGAATTCTGACCAGAACTTTTTATCCAGCAGAGTGGCCAAACACTTGAACAAGTTACCTGAAGGGCATCTTTGGAGCTACTCAAAACTCCAGTACACAAGACTGAACAAACTGATCTAAGCAGAGCTTATCTGAGTAGGGGGTGAACTCCTCAGCTCTCTTCTGACCTAAATTACTCTATGATGCCAACACAGCACCAGCTTTCATTCTCAATACAGATGTATGGCTGGACTGCAGCTGTACTGAAAACTACTGACCTCAAAGTTTTACCAAAAGTATACTTTTTGTGTCCCCATCAAAATGAATCCTGGTGAACAGGCATTTTCTGTTCCATGCCACATTTATTATTCATTCCTCTTGAACATTACGTCTGGTACTGCACCTTGTGACAGACTTCAGCATTAAAGACAAATGCTTTTGCTGAGCACGGTGTGACAAGGCCTCAACACCTTGACAACCACTCAAAACTAGAATGCAAACACCTCTTTTCTCCTTCCTGAATAAGTGTTGCTAGACCTTTCCCAAAGACATTTGTGAAATTTTTTACAATGCAGACACTAGATCAAGTTTATAAACATATTAAACAACATGGGAAATCAGAGACACGAACGCAAGTCTTTCTGTCAATGATGCTGCCAAGCATCTTCACAACATTCATTTCTGGTATCAGCTCCTGCTTCCTGGTTGAAGACAAAACATAGGAATTGTTATTTTCAACCCAAAGAAGCATGTGAAAGTACATGACCTCCAAAAGCCACCTAATCCCAACCTGTACTCAAACTAGCTCTAATTAGATCTGGTTACTTAGGGACACGACCAATTGACTCCTGAATGTTTCCATGGCTGAAGGGATTACAGCCTCTCTGAGCAACCTCTTCCAGTATTTGACCATTCTCAGAGCAAAGTAACTGCAATTTTCCATGTTCACACTTGTGCCTGTTCCTTTTCGGGCTGCTAACTATCTCCAAGAATCTGACTTTACGTTCTCTGTGTGTTCCAGTAACATTGTCATAGACTGCAATTTTAGCTCCCCTCAGCCCTTCCTTTCTGAGGCCAAACTGATCCTGTTCTGTCAGCCTGTTCTATGCCATGTGCTCCAGCCCCTCCACCAGCCTGGTGGCCTTCACTGGAATCACACCAGTGTGTCATTGTCTGCCTTCTTTGTCCTGGAGAGCCCCAAAGTAAACGCAGTACTTCTGACCTAGTCTTACAAATGGAAAATAGAGAGAAAAGAGCCCTTCTGCTGGCTGTGCTTTTCATAATGCAGCCCAGGATTTGCCCAACTAGGACACACAACGTTTGGAATTTTGTAACACGTCTCTGCAATAGTTTTGAGATCTTAAAACATCCATGTATCTATTTAAGAAAACAATCCAAAGATACAGTAAAATGTTTCAACGTCTGTGAAAGAGAACATGATAAATGGAGGACAAGTTTTTCAAATTAGCAGAGAAGTCAAGAGAAGTCGCCGTGTTTGCCTGTGGAAAAACAAACTAGTTAGAGTTTTCTGCAAAACAATACCACTGCTGTTAACAACCAAGGTTATTCCAAAACCACCGCTGTGCTTTGAGTGTTGAAAATCTCTGGCATAAAGGTGAACTTTGAACGTGGGCTCGGGACAAGCCGCCTGTTAAAAGCAGTCAGTGCTCCGGTGGTCACGGAAGGGGGGGAAGAGGCTGGCCAGCTCCCAGATCTGCCTGCAAGCAGCTCGAGGCACACGGGGCATTTTACAGTCCCCACAAGTGACCAGAAGCAGCTTTGGGATAGCAGGGAAGAGAATCGGAGACGGTCCCTTTCGCCTTGAGGCCACTTTATTCCAAGCCGTGGGGCTGCCCGCCGGCACCGGGGCTTGGGACAGAACAGCGCGGGCTTGGGACAGAACAGCGCGGGCTTGGGGCAGAACAGAACAGGCTTTGGACAGAACAGAACAGGCTTTGGGCAGAACAGCACAGGCTTTGGGCAGAACAGAACAGGCTTTGG
>VWZP01004280.1:1000592-1046764 GCA_013396995.1 Dicaeum eximium
GCCCGCCCGGAAGGGATGAGGCGGGCGGCGCGGGAGGGAGGGCCGCCGGAAGGCAGGAAGGCGCCGTCCGCGCTCCGCTCTGGCGCTGCGCTGGTGCCCGCTAGCAGCGAGAATCGCAGAGCTCGGGCAGTGGGCAGCGGGCTTTGCGCTTCCCTCCTTCCCAGCCCCGGGAGTTTCCCCGCGGGTGCCGGTGCCGGGCGGGGATGTGCTGCGCTGCCCGCTGCGGAGCAGAGCTTCCCTTGGCGGGCCCGGGCCTGGCGGCGGCCGGAAGCTGCAGCTCGGGGGGACGGAGCCGCTCTGGGAGCGGCGTCACAGCAGCAGAGCGAGCCTGGGGTTTAATCGCTGTTCTGGCACCCTGAGATTGTGCTTAGTATTTCCTAGGTTATCCTTTGCAGTTTTTTGTACTTAGTGTTGTTTCATTCCTGGTACATCGAGTTCTGCTTCTTGCACGTTCGTTATTAAAACTGCCAAAAATTGTGTTGATTTTACACACAGAACAACGGAGTTTGTAGGTTGGAAGGGACCTCTAAAGGCTATCTAGTCCAACCCCCCACACCCTGCCCTGTGGTGAACAGGGACGTCTTCAGCTAGATCAGGCTGCTCAGAACCCTGATGGGGCATGTGCCATCTCATTGTAAAAAACTTCTTACTACTATCTAGTCTAAATTTACGCTTTTTAAGTTTAAAACTGTTACTCATTGTCATATCATAACAGATGGTCTAAAAAGTCTGTCCCCATCTTTCTCATAGCCCCCTTTAAGTACTGAAAGGCCACAATGAGGTCTGTCTAGAGCCTTCTTTTCTCCAGGCTGAACAACCCCAGCTCTAACAGCCTTTCCTCATGGGAGAGGTAATCCACCCTTCCACTCACCTCTCCTCTGGACCTGCTTCAGCATGGGTTTCTAATCTGTGTTCTTTGTGTTGCAGTTCCAAGGAACTATGACCCTGCGTTGCATCCATTTGAGGTTGCACGAGAGTACGTGAGAGCTCTGAATGCCACCAAGCTAGAACGTGTGTTTGCAAAACCCTTTCTTAGTTCACTTGATGGCCACAGAGATGGAGTTAATTGCATGGCCAAACATCCAAAAAGTTTGTCTACAGTGCTGTCTGGAGCTTGTGATGGAGAGGTAAGCTTACAAACTACAACAAAGAAGGTGTCTTTCTTTCTTATTTTCTTCTCTTTTGTTTTTTGTTGGGTTGTTTGGTTGGTTTTGTCATACCTTACTTTTCTGTCTTTGTGCAGCATGTTACCTTCATCCTCACTTGGAAGGTGAAACTTTGCTGCTTTGTAACTGTGCCACTGTACAGGGCAGACAAATAGTAGTGAAAGGTTCATGGGTTGAGATAAGGGCAGGGAGGGATCACTCACCTATTGCCACCAAGGACAGAACAGACTGAACTTGGGGTTATTAATTGAATTTATTATTAACAAACTCAGAAAAGAATAATGAGAAGTAAAATAAGACCTTAAAACTACCTTCCCCCCACCCCTCCCTCCTTCCCAGGCTCTCCCTTCTGCCCCCCAGCAGCACAGGGAAACAGGGGAGGGGGATTACAGTCAGTTCATTACAAGTTGTTCCTGGCTTTGCTCAGGGAGAGGAGGTGCTCTGCTGCTCCACTGTGAGTCCCTCCCATGGGAGACAGTTCTCCATGGACTTCTCCAGTGTGAGTCCTTTCCACAGGCTGCACTTTTCATGAATTGCTGCTGTGTGGGTGACTGTTCCACATTGTGCAGTCCTTCAAAAACAGGCTGCTCCAGTGTTGGCTCCTCTCTCCATGGGTCCAGAGCTCCCTCCCTGCCAGGAGACTGCTCCAGGAAGGCCTTGCTGTGGATCACAGCCTTCTTTGGGTGCATCTGGCCTTGGTCTTCTCCACAGGTGCAGGTGGATCTCTGCACGCCCATTAACCTCCCCCATGGGCACCAGGGGCTGCCTCACCATGGTCTTCACAATGATCTGCAGAGGAACCTCAGTTCTTCCTCCTCCTTCTTCCCTCACCCTGGTGTTTGCAGAATTACTGCTCTCACATATTCTCGCTCTTCTCTGAGCGCAGTTACATCTGCCCACTAACTTTCATTCCTTCTTAAATGTGTTACCACAGAGTCATTGCCACCATTTCTCACTAGTTTGGCCTTGGCCAGTGATGGGTCTGTGTGGGATCTGGCTGGCATTGGCTCTGCTGGATGTGGAGGAAGTTTCCAGCAGCTTCCCACAGAAGCCACCCCTGTAGACTCCCACTACCAAAACCTGCCACACAAACCCAGTGCACATTGTGATTGCTTTTTGCTGCCCACATGACCCCCCCACTCCTCCCCCTAAAGAAGTTAAACTGTCAGATTAGCTGGGCTGAAAGGCACACAACCAAAAAATTTTTGTGATAACTATTTTTCATACTGCGTAAAAAATGCTAACCCTATATATATATATTTGATTGTTTTATACAACTATTATAAATAGCAATCAAGGACACTTTAATTGGAACTAGTTGCAGAAAAAAATACCTGTCTTTTCTGAATTACCTGGCTTTTCTCACCCTTACATTGCTCATTTGATAGTACTTGAATACTTTAAAGGTGTCTTCTGGGCAGTTGGTTGCTTTCTGCTTTTTACAGAAAGTGGACATCGTGCAGTAATATAACAGAGGTTAACCTTTTCAGAGAGAAGTGGAACAAATTTCTGTGAAAGTTTAGCCAGATTTCTTAGCCACTGATAGAGCAAGTAAAATATTGGATACTGTAAATACGTAAAAATATAAAAACTGTCCTCCATTTCTTTGTTGTTGTTTTTTAAATGAGCCCGAAAGCTTTCAAGCAGAAACCTCTGTGAGAGGTGGACATCTATAGACGGTGTAGTACAACAGCTGGATGGAAAAAAACCTGTTGGTTTCAAATTTCTTTTTTATTTAAAGGGGTATTTTTTTGCTAAATTTATAACTGCTGCTGTTTTTAGCAAGAATTCTAGTTCAAAGCTAGGGGAGTACAAAATGCAGAAAGTATACAGCTTAGGTGAGGGGAGAGGGTAGGAATGAAAGAGCCTCACTTTTAAAATTATTTCTCAAGAAAGAAATAATTAGTTTTTAACATGATAAAATCTGACCAGTGTCCAAGCCAACTCTGCCATTTCATTACAGCATGTGTGATCTCTTGTACTTGAATTATGAACTGCAGTTGTGGGCTGTAGAAAGCTTACAGAATATTTGCTCTTTTGTTTTCATCAGGTTAAAATTTGGAACTTGACCAGACGACAGTGTATCCGCACTATCCAAGCCCACGAAGGCTTTGTTAGAGGCATGTGTGCCCGTTTCTGTGGTACATCATTCTTCACTGTAAGTATTATGTGTCTCCTCAACAGTGCAGCAGCACAGAGTACCTCTTCACCATCTGTTTTCCACTGAGGAGCTTGCTCTCTGCCATAGAACATTTAAATATTGTATGAGTACACTTATTAAATATGTCAGTGAACCCGACAGTTCTATTTACGATGGAGTTTTTTTCTGGTGCTGTGATATGGATGTCATTTAAGACCATCAAAGGGATAAATACCAGAAAATAGCTAACAGATGGTCATGTAATTAAAACTCGAGTGTTAGAACCCTAGATACTGAAAATTTTAAACTTTCTGTACTAAAAAACACTAATCACCAAGAAAACACTACATTTGACCTAAAGCCATTAAAAAATCTTCCAAAATTAAATCATAAAACTAAGATTATAAGTGTGTAATTTAAATAAAAAATATAATGTCACATAGTAGAAAATGTAAGTTTAAAGTTTTAAAATACATTAATATATATAAAACAAAATAAAAATTTTAAAGCAGTAACTAGTCCTTCTTCCTCACCTTCTTCTTCATAGGTTTAAGTAGTATTGTGTAATTAGATAAAAAGTCCACATTAAAAACTACAAATAGTTATTGTTAAAAATAATTTAATTTTTTAATTAAACAGTTTATCCTTAAAAAACCTTATAAGGAAAAAAATACAACTCCATTTTATAACTTATTAATATAAAACTCAAAGTGTATAAAACTATAATATAGATTAAAATTAGTAAACATCTAAACCAAACAAAAAATACCATCTCACAGATTTAATCCCAACCCTAACACAAACAACAACAAAAAAACCCCTCAACATTTGAGTATACTAGTTTTTGTTAAAGTAGTAAATGGATTATGTTCACTAAGAGATGTAAAAGCATGTAAAAAAGTAACTATTTGCATATACTATGATTAAAAGTAATCTGGTTAAGTTAAGATCATTCCAGGTGAATAAAGCTTTATTAATTCATAAAAACCACAACAGATTCAGTTGCATGTAAACTGCTTGGAAATAGTATGTCTTCCTGTTGGCATTAAAGCAGTTCTAAGATAATGCAAGAAGAAAACTGAAGTGTCCTGAGGTTGTGCTATGTTTGAACTGGTGATAGAAGAGCCGTTTTTGCTTCAAGAAATTTATTTTTTCTAAGGTATATACAGTGCTTAGGATATAGGGAAAGTCACAGTAAAAAAATCCTAAGTGACTCCAAGTTACCCCCCTTTTGACAATTTGTCTGCCTGAAAATTGTGAGAGGGAGAGAAACAGTAGTAGTGCAGTCAGGGAGGGGAAGATAAACTTGTATAGCTAACATTTTTTAGGCCTGTTTGCATGATCCAGGTCACTGCACAACCATGCAAAAGCTTGTGCTGGCATTAGTGCAAGAGGTAGAACAAAATTTGGAACAGGCAACCAGAGCAACTGAGGTGGAAAGTGCCTTTTAACTGATTACAGGCTCGCTAAAGGGACTTCCAGAAGATAATTTGTAGTTTAGGGTGCCAGTTGATTAAAAATCACAAAACGTAGCCTTACAAAATACCCATCATTCCAGCCCACCTTTTTCCTATCCAGCTATCTGTTTTGGAAACTTTGAAAAGCTTTGCGGATCAAGATAAATAATGGAATAGGTGAAGGAAGAGTGGTGGTGGGAAACAAGTGACAAACTGGGAATCAATCTCCAGCTCTCAGAAGCTGCCAGATCCTCAGACAATCTCTGAGCAGCAGCCGCTGTGGAGCCAGCCCCCACCTCCTCTTTCTGCTCCCAGTACTGCAGCTTTTACTGCAGAGCATTGTTCCAAGGTATGGAACACTCCTTTGGCCAGTTCAGGACATCTGTTGTCCCCGTGTCCCCTCCCAGGCTGCTGCCCGCCCCAGGCCTGTTTGCTGGTGGGTGAGGCAGGATGATGGAGACACAGTGGGAGCAGGGGAAATGCCTTGGCACTGAGCAAGCACAGCCAAGGCTTGGGTGCTGTATCAGCACTGTACCAGCCACAAATCAAAAACACAATGCAAGGTGGGCTGCTATGAAGACTGTTCACTCCAGCCAGACCATGTACATGTTTTAATAACATACTATGACCAGGACAGATGATCTGTAGCTTGGAGATGTAAAATGGATCAGGCAGGAGGAAGCATTTGTGTATATCACAGAATATTTTTTTTAAAAATGCCTGCATTTAGTTGCAAAGCACATCTAGCAAAATAAAAGGGAATATATTTACATGAAGCTGTGCCCGATTTCTCTAATATTTCCAGGTTGGTGATGACAAAACTGTGAAGCAGTGGAAAATGGAGAGCCCAGAATATGGAGAAGAAGAAGAACCTATTCATACAATTCTTGGAAAGGTAGTAAATATGAGTTTCAATTTTCCCACACCTCTTCTTTTGAATTAAATTTGAATCATTTCTTATCTAGCTTTTGAAGGAGAGACAAATAGTTTTATATCACCTATTATCATAATTGGTTGTAATTTGATGGCATCAAATTTTGTAATGGCACTTTTAAAGTATCTTCATGTTTTTGTTACTCTTATTTTACATGTAACCAGAAAGGAGTCCTCAAATGCCACCAGAGACTGCTTAGCTCTGTCTGTACTAATTATCCCTTTCCTGCAAACTGGTTACATTTCTCTGTAGTCTTTTCAGACGTGTTGCCAGGACTTAGTCTGCATTAAATAACTTTCTTTTCATACCAATACCTTATAGCCATTCAATACAAAATGCTAGCTTTACATCTTTATTTTTGACAAAAGTCTAAAAATATATATGTTGGCAATTTGAATTTATGATAAGCTTATGTTGGAAAAAACATTAAATGCTTTTTTTCAAATAGTTTGAAGCCCTTTAGTTATCGCAATGTCTGTGGAATCCATTCAGGACTCCACTGAAACTACAGTTGCACTCCAAAAATTTTCATTTGGTTTAAAATCAGCCAGGAGTTTTTAAATATGCCTTTAGTGCCAGCTCTGTTGTAAATTAACAAGAAATGCATACATGCACCTTGAATGAAAAAGAAAGCTTGCCTGCTGGAAGGGGTACATCCGATAAGGCTTAGTTTCTGGTAGCCCTGGTGAGTTCATTTTCAGTAATATAAATGAGAAAAACCATGTGAGACTCCATATGCAATGTTTTTTTTATTTTTTTCCTAATGGAATGTACTTGAGTATTTATGCATACAATTGGGTTTTAAAATTTTTGCTTTGTTTTTTTTTGTTTTTTTTTCTCTTAAAGACAGTGTATACAGGAATTGATCACCACTGGAAGGAACCAGTTTTTGCTACCTGTGGCCATCAAGTGGACATTTGGGATGAACAAAGGACAAGCCCCAAGTGTTCTCTGACTTGGGGTTTTGATAGCATAAGCAGTGTAAAATTTAATCCCATTGAGGTAATGATTATATTAGAAATTAGTATTTTTCTTGAGCAGTATGAGATTAAATTCTGTTTATGCAATCTTGAATTTTTTTCTTCCAAATTTAGATTTTATGTTTTAATGGAATATGTAGGGGGGATGTATACACAGATTTTGATGGTTATATTATTTTGGAATGTAGTACCATATAATTTTATCTTCCTATCTTTTGTCTCTGTTAGTGTGGGAGAGGAAAAGCAAAAGCAGGGCAGTCTCTATTCTGCCCACAACAATACATACCTGGGACTTCAGTCATACAGTGTAGCAGTTAAGTGGCTGTGGAGCTGCCAGTTCATCTGTTCCAGTGTTCTACTACCTGTGGCTGAGACTTCTCACCCTCTCCATGGCAAAACAATTGCATTTGATATTTACAGCACTTCCTATTATACTCCTTGACTGGGCTATGCTCATAGGAAAAGTGTTTATAAGGAATTGCCTGATAGTTGTAAAGTAAAGGGTACTGCGTGGATTCAGAATCTTACAGTGAAAGCTATTTAAAATGTTTGTGCTGGGTAATTAGCTGCACAGAAAAAATGATGAGTGTTTTTCCTTGGCTGAAAAAGAAACTCATGACCAGATTTGTAAAATAGCTTAGATATCTGATGTAATATGTTAACCACACTCCAGAAGTATTTCAAAGACCACTGGTTTTGTTTTTGGTTTTTTTTTCCAGACTTACCTTTTGGGAAGCTGTGCTTCTGACAGAAATATTGTGCTATATGATATGAGAAAATCAACTCCATTAAAGAAGGTAATATTTTTCTTTTTAAGATTAATTACTGGTGCTAATAATCATACTGAATATGCTAATAGCCTGTAACTGTTGGTGACAGTAGGGAACGGGATGCTCTGAATTCTGGGTTCACTGAGTTTTCACAGTCTGAGTCTTCTGAGTTTGAATTAATATTGGGATTTAAACAATGCAGAGTTAGAGGGGCCTTTTTCTGCATTCAGACAGGCTGTCATGCTCACTCTGTTGTAATTCTTGATCAAGTGCCTGACCTGACAGCAATTTCACAATAAGAACTTTATGTTCCTGTATTGTATTCTGTCTATGTGTGTGTGATTTTAAATTTTTTTTTCTCCTTGCCAGAAGGAAACAGTAACTTCACCACTGGAGAGCCTTGCTCTGAATTTGAGAAGGTGTTTCTCCTTTGAAGGGAGATAAACCCTTCCCTATGTACCTACCATAAACATTTAGAAATCCTCAGTATAATCAAAATAATACTTATATTTTGATAAGCATTATAATACTTACAATACTTATACTTACTTTATACTTATAAATAGGAATCTTTATGTCATTGGAAAATACCAATGACATAAAGATTCCTATTTAACAGAATATTTGTATTTATTTAGATAAGAAGCTGGTAATTCATACACATGTATCAAACCTCAATCAAGTTCAGTAGTTCTGAGCCCCAGAACTATCTTAACAATATTCTTCTTGAAATACAATAAACAATATTCTTCTTGAAATACAATATTCTGTCTTGTGAATATGCACTCAGTGTTCTCCTCTGTTACATACTCTCTGCAGTGTCATTGATCTGATGCACACTAGAACATTAAAATGGTACTTAGTTATGAAAAATAATGTTGTTAGCATAACAGTATTTCTTTCTCTCCGTGTGCCCCAACAATTTTTACTGAAGTTTAATTTGGGCCAGTGAGACAGTGCTTATAAAAATTTGTCAGTGATGCCAGCTGAAGACCTGAATGTTGAGATGAACATAGCCAGTGCTGTGGAGCTGCAGTTACAAGGTCAAAGGATGCAGTTTGATCCTTTGTGAACTCAGTTTGAATCTAACAGAATTTTACATATGTAAATATGCTAAATATATGACTGTACATACATGTGCATATGGAATTATAGACTGTGTGCACGTTTGTATATGTGTATCTCATGTAAGCAGTGTGCCAAGGTGCATTTCCTGCTGTGGGAATAAAACACTGGTTAGCACTCCTTGCTTCCATGGGCACAGTACTGGGTTTCCTCCTGGGGTAGGGATAATTCTGCTGTGGAGAGGAGGTGAAATGTCCATTTCTGCATTGAGAGCTAAGAGCTCTGGAACTCCTAAGAGAATGGTCTTGCTTATTAGCAGTACCTGACTTAATGTATGGGCACTGCTGCATTCCTGGGGTTTGATCAGCAAAGCAGCTGGAACTCAGTGGGAGTCCCTTCATTAATAGAAATAGGAGTACAGCTTTTCACATCATGAAGCAGTAGCTCTGTTGCCCATTTATCCTGAGAGTAGGTTTCAAAGCCTTCAGTTTCAAAAAGGGCGGGATGAGATAGTGAGATGCTACCTAGGCTCAAAATAAGAACTTGTCTACAAAAAGCTGGGAAAGATGAATGAAAGCAATTCTGTTGAAAGACAAGAGGAAAATGTTTTGATAGGAGTTGGTACACTTTAAAAGCCATTCTTGTGCAACCTGTGGGATCTGAAAAACTTAGGGTGTTTTAAAGATATACTTTAGCATTTAAAGAGCTGACAGGAACTGTGTTTTCTCTTGCTTGGTCCAGTCTTAAGTGTTCATCTCAACCAAAAACCTTGAAGGTAGTAAAGGAAGACAGGTTAATTATTTGGGTAATGTTTCTGTGTTAAAATAATCTCAACATTTCCAGGCTGACATTCTTTGTAAGCAACTGTTCACAGTTAAAATAATTAAACCTAAAGAACCAAGTCTTCAGGGACTTCACCATTTTGACTTGTCTTAATAAGGACTTAAACTTACCCATTTTATAAGAAGATGTACAATAGATTAAAAAATGCCTTTAATAGAGTTTAAAAATTACTCTCATATGGGTTTAGATAGGTCTGAAATGCCATTATTAATGTATTTACAGCAACTTAAATAACTTCCAGCCCAGGTTGCCTTACACAGTTGTTACTAAACCTAATGCTGGAACTGTAGAGACAGTCTCATTTCTTAGGCACTATTTTAATTCCAGAAGCCACTGCTGAAGTCAACTGAAGGCTTGTAAATTTTGGTGAAAAAATTGATTCGGATCATGACAGGACTTGACTCCTTTTGAAAGAGCTGGATTTTTTGGCAATATTGAAGTTATTTTGTAACATGATTTAAAGTACTTATTATACATATGGTGGGTTAACATTAACTGTGTGGTCATTTTGCAGTGACTGATAAACTTGTACAGGAAGGAATAAAGAACAGTCCTTGATCATTGACTTCCAAGTTTAGTGCAAGTTTTATAACTAGAACAATACTGAAATCTGAGCAAATTGTTGTCACATTAGTGTAAACAGGGGACATTTCTGTGTCTGCTTTTTAAACAGATCACTTTAGAGATCAGATGGTTACATTCATTTCTGGTTGCATGGAGTTCCTAAAAATAAGCGGTGTTCTGCAGCACAGACTTTATAATGAACAGGATGGTGTCATCTAGGAAATGAGGATTTAGGGAGAATGAGGATTACAGGAATAGGCACACATTCATTGTAGTCTTTTGGAGGGGTGCTCAATAAAGTCATCACTATTAACTTGTTTTGAGACTGTGTCCATTACTGTAAGAGTTATAATTGTACAGCTATATTCTGAAATATGTGTGTAAATTTATGGTGTTTGGTGTAGTAAGACAAGAACAAAAATGGGGTTTGAGTACCATAGCATTAAACACCCAAAGTTCAGGATTTTTAAGTAGGATTATAGCTGGCCTGGAGCATTGTAGAAAATCCTGTTTAGAGTTGTTCAGTTTGTTAATCAGTTGCTCCATAATTACACATCCACTTTGTGTCAGGCATACTGTATAGTTCTTATTTTCAAATAAATGGTTGGAAGTGCCCCTCAGACTCGGCAGAAGCCAAAGCTGCACTGTCTGGTGTGTCAGATGACTTCCTCCCTGCCTTGCCTTGTCCCACAGGGGCCCAGGTGGGGCCATCCAACAAACAGCTTGCTAATGCCTCCTGTCTAGTCTGCAGTTAGCAAAGTGGAAGGGTTGTATTAGTCTGATATCAGCTGCCTTCCTTCCCCTTCAGGGCCAACTGGCCTCTTTGTTGGCCATATGCTTACCAGCAGCAAGGAAGCCTTACAAATGTGTGAGGAATGATTCACTGCTGATACAGTGATAGTGCTGAGTACATCACAACACAGTAACTTTTGTGTACCATGCTTGGCACTTCCACAAGAAATGGCAGCTGGCCAGGGGAATTAGTGAACTGCAATATCAGACATAAAATAATGGAGGGGTAATAACTGGGAGAGCATAAAAATGTTACAATTGCTTTGCAAGTGCTGGTTCACAGCTTCAATTGATGACTGTATCCCTTGAAATAACCATTTAATTAGGTGTGTCTGTAGATTACTTAACTAAAGGTTCCTGTAAATAGGACAGAGAAGTGCAGTTCCAGAAGTTCCAGATTTACTTGTTGACCACTAGGAGGTTGCCATTTGTTAAATGACCACTTGGAAGAATCTAAGGTGATTAACAGAGGAAGATTAATTGTCGTGTAGCCCAAAGCAGTAAACATGTAATGAGGGATGGGAGGTTCTTGGGTTTCACTTCTAACACTGCTGACGAAACGTTCTGTTGTGTACTATTCCTCTGCCATAATTCCCTTACCTACAAGGTGCTTGTCTTCAGGGGTACCTAGGAAGTTTTGAACTGCAGTGACTATTTTACTGCCTATAACAAGGTAGCAATGTGTAAATATATTTCAGGTTATCTTGAACATGAGGACAAATACACTGTGTTGGAACCCTATGGAAGCTTTCATTTTTACTGCAGCAAATGAAGATTACAAGTAAGTGTAACCTTACTTTTTGATAATCTTGGATTAAATTTGAATTGCTTAATAACCTAGAGAATTGTAGGCATTGATTTTAAGAAATATGAATTAATAGTAGACTGCCTCTCTGTGTGTCTCAGTACTTGGGGGGTAAAAAGTGGTGTAACTTAGAATAAATGCAACTGAACCAATGCAAGTGTAACTTGAAATGGGCCCTGGAAAATAAGTTCTATTGGTCCAGTCTGAGGCAATACAAGTGTTTATTTTCTTGACAGCTCTTGTGAAGCTTGATATGTTGCACTGATCAGCTCTTTTGATGAGAACATTTCTTAAAAAAATAAATTAATCTTTTTATGAGACAGTTCTGGAGACTGCAGTACTTATCCTTTCAATGTCTCGGAGCAGTTTTTTACTTTTGAACAATACTATTCATGTGAACAGCTAATCTGATATTGAAAAAGCTGTCTCTTCAAAACTAGGCCATTGCAAATATGCTCTATATCCTTTTTTCCAGGAAGTCAGTGATCTAACAATAGATCAGTGTTTTCTTCTAGAACATGGGCATTTTATCACTTAAGGCTGTTTTTCTAAGGAAATGGAATCTGGCTCAGATCTTGAAAGTGGTGTTACATTCAGTGTGCTGTTTTTCTTGTATTTACATTGTGGTATGGTAAAACTATTAGACTACCTGATCTGTTTGTTTATAAGTTTGGGTTTTTTGTTTATGAATTTGCTTTTTGGCTGGTTTTGGGCTTTTTAAACTTTTTTTTTTCTTCCTCTTGATAAACTAAAAATTATAGCTGTTGCTGTCAGGAATAACTGTCCTCTTGCAGCCTGAAGCATTTAGTATGCTAAGGCAAATGCACACATCAACAATGCATATGCAAGTATTTCCTGATTATATGGAGAGTAGCAGTTTTGAATAAGATGCTGCATACTTTCTTTTGGGGAATTTAGAAGGAAAAAGAAATAATCACCGTTATAGTATTCAGTAAGATATATTTAATTTCAGTTATGTATTTGTCTGCAGAAAGGAAGGTGAGAAACCTGGTAAATTGAGTTTTTTTAACATAATAGTTCCACTAAATATATCTTAAGCAGGTTTCAATAAAAGCATTGTCTGTGAAGCACATATGCTTATTTGATGATCTACTCAGTGATTATGCCTAGCTTCTTTATTCAAAGGAAGTAGAGGTAGGCCTTATCTTTGAAGTCCTTAAGACAAACCAGCTGTGGTCCAGCAGCTGGGTGTTTACTTTTAACATAATGATTTTCTAGAGATGGTGTGCTCTGCTGAAGTAGCATCTCCATGTGTAAGGACCAAGCTTGCCCTGCTCTTGTCTGCCTAAGATAATTAGCAGTTACAAAGGGTGCCAACCAAGTGGAACTTTACAGTAGCTTCTGTGTTACTGGGAATTCACAGTATGGAAATATTTAGAAACCTTTCAGAGCTGATAGGCTTGCTGTAATGATTGAGAGATGCTTTTACAAGTTCAAGGTGCATACTTACGTGGGAAGATGGAGTAACGGAGGCCAGTGTGATGCTTGGAGTCTGACCCATGGACAGATGATGAAGTGGAGCCTCTCTGTGCTTTGATAGGGAGCAAGAAACCTGATCCAGTAACTAAATCCTCTGATTAACAAACTTGTTTCAAACCCTAAACAATGCCGTTTTCTTTCCTTTCACACATTACCAGCTGTTTTAGGGAGTTCCCTCTGCAATATGGCTCTATCCTTGAGTGTGGTTTATGTAAAATGTACTGTTTACTTAGGACTTGTTATGGTATTAAGCTACTGATGTGTTTATTTTAAAGCTTATATACCTTTGATATGCGCTTCCTTGAATCACCTGTGATGGTGCATATGGATCACGTGTCTGCCGTTCTTGATGTGGATTATTCGCCCACTGGGAAAGAATTTGTGTCTGCCAGCTTTGATAAGTCCATCCGCATTTTTCCTGTAGACAAAGGTCACAGCAGGTGAGTAGTTCTACACCTTTCTCTCTTACTGTCATTCGTTCCAGTGACTTCTCCCAAATCCTCAAAATTATTAATTCATTCATTAACATCTTCACTGGGGCATTTGCTTCCTGTGAGTGTTGAAATCTTACTCTGTTGGTAGCTTGAAGCTGACAGGCTGTGTAGTTCACTTAATTCTGGAGTATGGATCAAGAGTAGAACTACATAACAAGTAGCAGTACTTCCACAATATGGAATTAAAATTAGAGTGGATTACTGTGCTTGTCTCATTTGTATTTTACCATGGTGAATCCCATTTGATTTCCCTGTTGATGCATCTTTAATGTTTTTAGGTTGCTTTATTCTGTTTCTGTCACCACTTCAGTTTGCAGTGTATTACAGCATTGTAGCATTTGGTTTCCTAGGGATTGTCTTCATCCTATGTGGATGATTGCTAAAGACATTATGTAAAATAGATTGCTGTATGAATTCAAGATCAGGACCCTTTTGTGATCTGTTTCAGTCCACTTACTACCTTTTGTTCATATTTTGTTAACCTGGTTTTGATTTGTAATACAGTGCTTTGAATACAATTCATGTGAATTTCGTTATTCATGTAAGGTTTCATAGGTCGGTATATTAAATATTTTGCTGGAGTTCAGATTGAATCTACTGTGTCTCCATTATTTTTTTGTTTTCTTTCAGTTTGATGAAAACTGAAGCAAGTTATCTGGTCTTTCAGCTATCATTTGATCTTCATAAACCCACCTTCATTATTCTTTCTTGTCAGTTCTTCCTACTTTTTCTTTATTCTTAACATTATTTCACTTCTGCTTGACTTCCTTTCTCCAACCTTGTCCTCCCAGGAGATTGTTACTAAGTCAAGTTTGAAGTGGTTTGAGGGTGAAAATGTTGAAATACCAGTTGGAAGGAATATATTTTTATTATTGATGAAATTGTGCATGCTGTGTAACTGTGCTCCTGTGCTGCATTAAAGAGTGGGAGAGGCTATTTACATTGCCTCTATATCTAATCTACAGATAGTTTTCATGTTCTTTTTGTCTTGCAGTAGCACTTTAAATGTAATTAGGTAGTGCAGTTTCTTTGTAAGTTTGTTTTTTTTTCCTAACTTGCATTACTAAACAACATAGCAACTTCTTTGTATGAATTAATAACATTCACAGAAGTGGTGATTTGCAAAGTTAACACACATCACTGAGGAGAAGCTTGCAGACCCTATAACACAACAGTAAAAGGCTTTATTTCACATTTTAGCAGATTGTTGCCAAGGCCTGTGGAAGGGGTTTTTCTCTTTGTCCACACTTTTTCCACTTTTGTGTTGTAGCCATAAATCTAGTGAGGAGAAGCTTTACAAATGAAAAATTTTGCCTCATATAAGCTGATTAGAGTGTTCTGGTACACTTAAAATTCATTAGAAGCTGGGCTTCTTTAGAAATGCACAATTCATATTAATCTCAGGGAATGGAGAAAAGTCTCTAAACAGAAGATCTGATCCTACTTGGAAAACTGAGAGGGCAGTTAGGATTATCTGTAAATAAGGATCCTGATGGTATTCTAGTTTTTACTTCTGGTGTCCTGCCAATCTAGAAAACTCCTAACTTCGATTGATTTCTATTTTATTTTTAAATGAAAATTTAAATAATGAAATTGTTTAGCCCCAAGAAGTAAGATTTATTATGAAGTTGATTAAATTTAGTAAATGCTTAGTAAACAGAACTGTATTTCTGTGCGAACTTTTAAATGACAGATCCAGGTTATTTGGCCATGTTTTCTGTTTTTTCCTGTCACTGAAAAATGACATTTAATACCTTGTGATGACAGCCACAGGATAGGCAAAGGCTGCACATTCAAAGTATGAAAAGGAAAAGGACTCAGTTCCCCAAAGGTGGGTGAAGAAAAGCTTTGTTACTGAGTCACTTAGTAGAAGGAAAGTAAAACATAGGAATTCTTGTGAAAGTGCAGATGTGCACACATGCCATTAAGCAGTGAAAAGCTGATGTGAGTATTAATGTTTTCTGATGGTAGTTGTGCTCAGTCTTCCACATAATTGTTCTTGTAGAGTATTGCTTTCTGGGGAATTAAAAGAGGTGATTAAGCTTATTAAAGCTTATTTATTCTGATATATTGATTACTTTTCTTTTTCTCACAACCACTTCAGCTCAACCCCAGTCTAGTTTCTCCACAACAGTTGAATAGATGTTGCTTCCATGTTTCTTTTACTTTATTACTTGGGTTTTCCTTGCAAAAATAACTGAGTGGAAGAAAGAGAATAAGCTGTAGTGCATGACTGATGCATCAAAGGAGTGGCTATCGGTGGACAGTAAATAGGCCTTACTTTTTTCTTCTTTTCAGAATGCTAATAAATAGCTAAAATTCACAAAAAAAGTGTATTTAGTCCTTTATTTTTGTAGCAGAAATAAAAGAATAAATTTGTTTGATACATACTTCATGAAAATTAGACAAGATTTAACTTAAATATTGATTTAAATGTAGCATGCAGAAACATTTTTCAACAGCACTTTTTGAGCCAGAATCTGATCAGCAGAAATGAAGAAAGAAATTGAGTCCATTTTTGGGTAAAGGAGGGAAATCACAATGAAGAGTAGCAAATCCATTGCCATATCATAAATGAACAGCTGGGAGGTGTTTTGTTGCTCTTTGGTGTCAGATTCTTTGGCATCTATTTTTCTGCATTCCCATTCCATAATACTCTCAATGTAAAAGCATATTAATCAAAATTATTTCAGGAACAGTATGCATTTCATACTGTATACCCTTAGCATGTTTTGCAAAAAGAATTATTACTTAACTCTTTACTGTAATTTCTGTGAAAGCACTTATTTGAAAAGCATCTTATCCTAAGTGGTCCTTTATCAGTCTATCACACTTTCTTTGTATCTCCATCTATAGAAAGATAAGATCAGCACAGTGTTTAAAAAGTCAGATTTTTTTAAAAACAACAGCAAGGAAATATAAAAGCAATTTGCCCTGAACAGAATGCTTTCTGCTATTTGAAAGGTAATGGTGAGAAAAGTGATGATAGATCATTTAAAAATGTTTCTCTTTGCTCTAGGGAGGTTTATCATACCAAACGAATGCAGCACGTCATCACTGTAAAATGGACTTCAGATAACAAATACATTCTCTGTGGCTCAGATGAGATGAATATTCGCCTGTGGAAAGCTAATGCTTCTGAAAAACTGGGAGTGGTAAGAGTTGCATTTTGCTTTTTGTTATCACAAGCTGTTTGG
This sequence comes from Dicaeum eximium, assembly GCA_013396995.1. Classification (NCBI taxonomy): domain Eukaryota; kingdom Metazoa; phylum Chordata; class Aves; order Passeriformes; family Dicaeidae; genus Dicaeum; species Dicaeum eximium. The sequence goes on from VWZP01004280.1 coordinate 1,017,300, forward strand.
GGGTTTTTATTATTATTACAACCAGTTAGCCTCTTCAACTTTAAAAACTTGTTTATTAAGGGAAGCTGTAAAATTATAGTTTGACATTTGTGTTTAATTTGCAGATTGACATCTGCAGTATAGCTCACTGCATTTACTGCAACTTATAATAATAATAATAAAATGACATGTCTCAAGATGACTTCTTTTAGTCTTGTTTAATGTTAACAATAATCATCAGTTCTGTATTTGAATTTTTTACCTGTATGCTAATGGTTACAATTCATCCTTTACCACTGGGAGAAAGGTAATAAATTCTGGTCAGCCATACTTAAGTAATTCTGTTGAAGTTCAGAGTTACTACTTTTAAAGATTTTGACTGGCATGTGATTAGTTGATGTTCATTCATGCAGTTTGTTTGTTAAATAAAAAAGTATTAAAATCATGCTATGATAAGCATTTGTATTGTAAAGTAGACTATTTGCACTGATGGATAGTTTGACTCCGAGATTGTCGTTAACCTGTGTAACTCTCAGATACCAAGTGGGCAAACTAAGGTGGTATCTGAAGTCCACTTAATTCAATGTAAGTCTGTTTGGTCGAGGTGTTCCTAGTGTGAATGATCACCAGCCTCATTAGATAAGTCTTCTCAGTTATACTTGTTCAAATATTTATGTACAGACAAAGCCCAAATGTTCCATTTCAGTTACCAATTGCATAGATTCATCTGCACATTTGTGTCAAAGTATTGAGTGACTTTGGAGAGTGAATTTGGCACTTTGTGTGCTGGGAGTAATCCCTTTATGTAGCTTTATATTGTTACGGTATTTTGTCGGTGCTTACATTGCCTTTTCTGAGCCCATTGGCACAGCTGTCAGATAGTATCTGGGGGAATTTTTGTTTGCTCTTGTGAAAGGTTGTGGGGAGGGGAAAGGGAAGCTGTGATTCAGGGAAGAATGTGGTACAGCTGAGATGCTGGATCTGTTGCATACTAACGTCTAGGACTGCTTGTGATTACCTGAAGCTCCATCAGCTTGAAGTATCTGTAGGAGGGAAGTGAAGCAGGGCTGGGAGAGGTGGCAGATGGAGGGAGTGGAGTACTTAGGGTTGCACTGGAAACAGGATAATTCATGGGCTGCTGTGCACTCTGAAGCACTGGATATGGAGTAGCAGTTAAAGTAACATGTGTATCTTTAGCCATGGCCCACCATAGGTATTGGGAAGTTCTGTTAGTATTTCTCAGTTTTGCTATAGAGCAGTAGATTGAAAAACCCCACAGCTTTGTGGTCTCTGCAGTAATTGTAATTACAAATGACTGTTTAGGTTGAATTCTTTTAATTTTAATTTTTTAAAAGATACCTCTTTTTTTTTTTTGTTTTTGCTCTTCTGCATTGATTATTGGGATTTTCCCATGTGGTACTTTGGTAAAGCACTTAAATATCAGTTCCATAGTTGCTGATTTTGGGGATTCCACAAAGCTCATTAGAGACTTTACTTCTGGATTTAACATCTGTGTTGAATTTGTTTAGATAGTGCAGTGTCGGGTAGAAATATTATCTGTTTTCTTTTTGCTATATCCATATGTCCATGGCAACACCCTTTTCACCTGATTTTATGATATTAACTGGAACTTTCTCCATTTACTAACTGTATTTTTAGCAACAGATCATGATGTTTCTCTCTAAGATGCTGTTCCATAACAGAATTGTCTGGTATTTCTGACATTCATCTTTACTCTGTCCACACACTTTGTGTGAAGGACAAGTGGGTATAAGGAATTTTGCCCTTCTACATTTTCATGTGGAAGGGTTCCTGATATTTTCAGATGTGAACAAAAAGTTCACTGTATTGACTACTGGATGGCATTGGCTCCTTTTCTTATGAAAGAGTAAGGATAATTGACTCTGGGAAGTAATAGGCAAACACAGCTAGTCCTGCATTGCAGAAATATTGCATACCAAAAGGACAACTTAGCTATTGTTTAAATGTTCAGAATGTAGACTGGTAAATGACATTCTGCTGTTTTCTGTAGTATTTGTGTCAGTGAAAACTGGCCACAGATGGGCCTAAAAAAAGATACTAGTTAGTTGTGACTACTGGGTATTGGATGTGGTCTGCACGTTAATACTCTTTTGTTCCTTGATTTGCCAGGGATCCTGCACAAAATAGCCTTTGTTGTTTTTCTTTGTGAGTACAGTGTTGTTGCTTGATGTGTCCCTTGGAGGCTGTGCCTGCGATGTGGTTCTGCTCTTGTGGGATCGTTCCAGTGAAGCTCTTGTAACCCTTGTGTTAAGGGTGTGTATTTCTGTCACAGCACTTGGGCTGCCAGCTCCCAAGAGAACCAAATCAGCAACTATCTATGACACAGGTCAAGTGGCATATGCTTTATGACTTGGGTTTCCCCCCTCCCTAGTTTTTGAGTTATTCTTGGGGGGATTTTTTCTGTTTGTTTTGTTTTGTTTTTACTGTCAGAAGTGAAAATCCTCCCATAATTTATCATCCTATCTTAGAGAAAACACCTTGCAGCATCAAAAGTCATCTTAAGAAGGCAAGACTATTTAGAAATACAGGAAGAACTTAAAAGGGGCATAGAAAAATTGCTCTCACTTCAAAGGACAGAGATGAATTTGTGAAGAATTACATTATAATGAGAAGAGAACGTTTCACATCTCCGTATCTTATGTGGGAATGTGTTCAAGCATGGTGTTGTTGAAGCCGTGAATTTAGCAAGACACAGAATTTGAAGCTGTCTGAAGTGGCTATAGTTGTTTAAAAATTTTTTAGAAGCACTATGAAGTTTTATTTTTCAGATGTTTAGAGAGCAATTGTAGCTAATGGGATTCAGGAGTCCTCTTGGCTTATCACATTCTTGGATATATCTTGGGAATGTTGCTTGGATTCAGGCAGCTGTGCGAATTCCTGTTTGATTCAGCCTGGTAGTTCCTGTGATTCTTAACAATGCAACTGCTAATGGCTGTTTAGCAGGTTCCACTGATTTTCTTTAGTATCTGCTTCTTTTTTTAGAGTATTGGTGTTCTTATCTTCACAGACATATGCTTGCTTATTTTATAAGTGTCCAGTCATTCCACAGTCTGTGGCTATTTTTTGAATGTTTTGAATATTCAAAGCTGAACATTCAGTAATTCTGTCAGAAGTGTCAAAAGATGTCTTAAATGCTTAGTTGCTTGGTCTGCTATTTTTCTTTGCTGAGAAGATGTGATTGAATGACTCATCCAAAGGTCACTGTATTTCTGATATAATGCTAAAATCTTGCAATACTTTGTATTTTAAGATGGATATTTTTGTGCTGGGGGCTGGTAGAAATCAACATCCTGAAAGAGAAAGAAAAATAGTAATCAAACATTTTTTTTCTTTGAGTACTTCGTTGGTTTTTTTGCATTGTTGAGTTCAAAGGAAGTTATAGTGAATATATAGTACTCATGTTGTGGCTGGCGAACATTTATCCAGTTGGAAAGTTGTACTTTCTGAACTGTAGCTACCCGAGCAGTCATCAGTTCTGACATGCATGTTTCTTTTGGGTTTTAATGTATTTGGCACTGCACTCATTATTCAAAATCAGTGAAACGTGAAAGAAAGAAGAAAAGTTTCTGGAGGAGCCAGAGGCATCTTGTGTCTCTACTCCACTGACAATTAAGTCTGCACAGGTTTTATGTAGGGGTAACAAAACCCAAATGTCTGTGTTGGAGCTACTGCAGAGGTTGCTTCAAAGTAATTTTCTACATTTAGCTTTTAATAAATTTTTACTAATTGATAAATATGTATTATTAAATAGGACGTAACAGATGCTATATTTAAAGCAGTGAACATCTATCTTTGCATGCCCAGAAGCAAAAGACTCAGTTAAGACTTGAGAAACTCTAGACTGTTCAAATACGATAAATGTGGCTTGTTGAGTATGTTTGATGCTTTTTTGCCTGTGCTTATGAAGAAGTATGGGATTTATGAAAAAGTAAATGATTTTGACTTTTGAGGAGGAATAGAGCCTGGTCTGAGTGGAAAGGCGGAAAAAGCACCAGTAGTAGAGTAGATTTCAGTTAATAGTGAACAATTAATGTAATTGATAGAAAGGGATAGACTAGGTTTTTCTGAATTGTACTGAAAGTAATGAACCATCAGTAAAACTTGTAAAAGCTGTATTGCTCTTCAGTCTGCTGCCACATTTAAAAAGAAACTACACCTGCACTTCTTGGAGTGTGAATTCTTAGTAACATTACTTCTGTGAGTAACAGCTGCAAAATTTTCTCTCTGTTTCTTTTATGAATTAGAAGAGAGCAGTGGGCTAGGATGCTTAGAATTTTAGTGAAACTACTGATGAGTGAGTTGACAGTAGTGGAGCATAGGTTTACTGCTTTCTTAAAAAAAGCAGAAATACCAGATTTTGAGTATGGGCAAGTAGAGATAGGAGAAAGTGCCGTTAGAAATCTTGGTTTTGATCTAGCAAAGTGCATTAGTAGGAGCACATCAAAACTGTCTTAAGCAATTGTTTATCCTTTCAGTCTGTTTGTAGTATGTGGTTCCATTTTCTGAGATAATGCTGATAACAAGCAGTACCAGATACTATGGGTCATGGCATTCTTTTCATAGTGATTTTCAGCTTGTGATTCAGTGCACCTGTAACTTCAGCCCTGTAGCTATGATTTTATGCTCTTAACATCTACATTGCCCTACGTTACCTTTATCGTTTTTTGCTTTTGTCATCCATTTCGATGTAAAGAGATCAAAATTTTTGGTCCAGGAAAGAATGAATAATGAACTTCATTGCAATAAATTTAGAAAATAAAGACAAGCTATGGTGTAGAAAATTGCTGGGATATATCTGGATTCTAAAAATGTATTTCATATGTGCTCCTGCCTGCCCTAAGCTAGAAGGGCAACCTGAAGAGGACAGATAAACATTCATTTCATATTCTTATGCTGAATTACAGAAGTCTTAATAGTGTGGAATTTTAAATACAGCCCTCTTTAAAAGGAGAATTTTTTAAGGGTGGTTTTAGCTTCTAATCAGGGCTCTGCAATAATGCTTTCTTTCCTTCTGCTTAGATGGAAAAATAAGCAGTCTGTGTCATCAGGAGGTAGGAGAAGAGGCATGGGCAGTTTACTTGAGGAGGCATTTTCCTATTGCTGACAACTTGGTTGCATTTAGACAGTTCTTTTTCCTCTTTTTTCACCCTAGGTATTTGCTGTGAAGTCCCCTTGTGACTGACACAAATCAGCTATGTTAGTGCCACATAATCTTAATTTTCCTTGTGTAGGAAAGAAATTGCACATCCCTTACTTGAACATACAAGAAAGGAGTGTCACCTTTAAGCATGTCTTCCCTTCATGATGTCACATAAATCCTAAATTATTATCTATATTAAATTGGAGAGTGTTCTAGTCCCTACAAGTGAAATCTCTAGTCCTGCAAATCATGCTGTGCATCCTCTCCAGCCCAAAACAGAATGGGAAGTAATGTTGTTCTCTCAAGCTGTTCACACTGACCTTTGTAAAGTGACTTGCAAGAGAGAGTTGGAATTCAGTGCATTATTGCAGTGTGCCTTCTTAGCTATCTGCTATCTCTCATAAAGGAATTTGTCATTACTGCAAAATTTTCTTTCCCCATCGTGTGGATGAGGGTGCACTTAGCACAGCTGGCTGTATTGGCTCTGGCATCCAGTAGTTGGGTGGAAATCACCAGCTGTGTGCCTTTCTCTATACCACATTACCCATAAAAATGGAGTCAGGCTCCACCACTTCTTAATCTATATGTTTTTTTAGATAAGATGTCCTGGATGTATCTTTAATTTACAGATTCACCTCTTGACTGTAGAATCATCAAGGTTATACTAAATTGGCAGCAATTTGCTCTTCTAAAATTAAAGGAAAATCATTGCATTTAATTAAAATAAAGCTCTTTAATTTGGATTATGTTGGCAGTTTTCTGCAAAGTGGAAACACCTGGGATTTACTGAGTGAACCAGCTATTCACAGGCTGGCTCACAAGAAGGCGTTTCAGCAAAAGGGGGAGGGTAGCTTTAGTGGGCTAAGACTGTAAAATAGACTCAACTTCAATTTCAGAGGCCAAAATGAATGTAAGTAAAGCAGAGGGATTTGGATTTTATGAACAAGAGAGGGTGGAGAAACAGGTTAAGAGCATCATGTATCTCTGATGTCTGAATAAGAATTTTTTGAGCCATGAGCAACTCTGTATCTGGCACCTGGTTTCTTTATTGTCCCAAATCAGAAGCTCCTTTGTGGTAATTTTTATCAATACTTGTTTTGAGACCATTTATGGTATTCTGGATAAAAATCATCTGAGTGGGATATTTATTTATTCAGAATTCATGAAAAATTCTACCAGAAGTCACACGCAAAAGTGATCTCCAGAGTGGAGAATAAATAGCCAATTGCTGATTTCAAGGGTGGGGGGGAAACACATGTATCATATTGTAAGTGGAATTTCCAACTGTGTATGTAATAAAGTTGTTGATTTTGTTACTGGTTTTTTTTTTTTGTTAGCATCAGTTTCTGTCTTTTCCTGAAAGGGAGAAGTTAGTGACTCATTTACAAAACTGAATAAATAGAATTTGCTTGAACTACTGTTTTAATATTTTAGGTGAAGATAGTAGTGTGACATAAATGTGGGATGGCAAAAGACTGGTGCCACGGTTTAATTGAAAATATGAATGGTTTTTAAGATGTCTGAAATATTGGTGTTACAGAGTTTGGGCAGGAGGGTAGAAAAAAGAGGATGAAATTATCATCATCCCATATTTCATACTAACAGATTTTATGTTTATGTGAAAACTCACTAGACTGAAATGCACCTGAAATTCCAAAAGATCCAAGCAAATCCAAAATACATAGAAATTGCTATTCCTCATGAAGCAATGCATGTTTTAAACAAAACCATAGGAAATACTTTTTTTTCCCTTTTGATAAATAAGCATTGAGACCAAAGGAAAAAAGCCTAATTGAAAAAAAAGTCTATTATAGATTGGCAGGAGAAGGTGTTTCCTACTTTCAGTGTTGTTAATGGTGGCTCGGACAGAATTTTAATCATTAATTAAAAATTAGTCTTTTATGGCAATACCAGCTCATATTTGAGGCAATACCTGTATTTCATGTGTTGGTGATAGTAAGACTTTTTTAGCTGCTTGATGAAAGTTGGAACTCCCTGTGTGCCATATAGTCAAGCTAATACTTGAAATCTGATCCGTGCTTTGTGCTTCCCAAGGGATCAGGGTGCTGGGTAAGATTTAGGCCACCTGAGAAGCTGTCTGTAAAGCTGTTCATGAAGACAGTTCCTCTATAACATTTATAATTACACTGGCTAGTGATTAAAATGCCTGAAAATCTTCGTTTTACAGGAAAAGTTGATAGTCATCCGAGGTTAGAAAAGACTAATCGAAGAGTGTTTACTGTCAGCTATTTATGTTCTCATTTGTCACTCTACAGCACACTAAAATCTGATTCTCGGGAATTAAATTCGATTACTTCACTCAGCTTTAAAATTATAACATTTTGTGTTTAAGCATTGGGATATTGCTGGAATTTTAGGTGTTTTAATACTTACCTACCCATATTCTGAAGGCATTTACTAGAAAGAAGCCATTTGAGTGAAAAGTTAAAATTTTGTTTTATGGAGGAGATTGACAGTTAAATCCCTGTTCTTTCATAACGTGCTCGTCTGTGTTACTTTCCCTGTAGCTTGCACCCCGAGAGAAGGCAGCTATGAATTACAACCAGAAGCTGAAGGAGAAGTTCCAGTTTCACCCACAGATCCGGCGCATAGCTCAGCACCGACACTTGCCCAAGAGCATTTACGGCCAAATCAAGGAGCAGCGCATCATGAGAGAGGCTCGGCGGCGCAAGTACGTGCTCCTCCTCTGGCTCTGCTTTCTCTTCCTCCTAATAAAACCCAGCACTGCAGTGCTGCTGTGGCAGCGTGGGAGGGATAGAGCTCCTTTGAACGTCTGAATGACCGATCATGGACTACTGGATTGATTATAAGGAACACACAGATGAGTGCCAGTGTCAGTGAGGGCTGGCTGCTTCCCAAAAGTGCAGAGAAGACATGGCAACAGCTCCCATGTTGGAAAGAGCCACAGTGCTTAGTTAGGCATCACATGATGCCCCACAGCAGGGGAAATGGGATGGGCTGTTTTGGGCTGTGTGGAGGGCTTTTTGGTTTTCGTTTGGTTTTTTGTGGGTTTGTGGTTTTGGTTTTTTTGATAATGCCAGATTCCAGGATGAATGTTTTATGCCACCTGGATCCTTGCCATATTGGAATTTCTAGGAATAGAGGGTGGCATACTTTGCTGTAGCCATTGAATTAACAGTGAAGTGGTGGGTCTTAGTCATCTTTATTAGCTAAGAACTCCACAAACTTAAAACAGCTGATCCTGTCGACATGAAAACCAAGCTGAGCTCCCAAGGAAAGGCTGATTTGAAACCTTTCTAAATTAGCCAACTTTAAGATTATTTTCAAAAAGAGTGGTCCTTTTCCCCAAAAGAGTATGTGGCTTTTGGTTATTAGAAACAAAGCAATTCTTAATTTTAGAATTTTGGGTGACTCCATTAGTAGCTTTGTAGGGTGACTTTGTAGGGTGACTCCATTAGTAGCTTGAGGAAGAAGACAGTATTTCTTAAACGTTTGTGCTGACTACTGAGTTTCGTTTTTCTGTTTGTTTCTAGGGAACTGAATCGTCGTAAGCACAGCAAGCCGGGATCTGTGCCATTAGTGCCAGAGAGGAAGAAGCATATTGTGGCAGTAGTGAAATAGTTGTTTTCACATGTACAAAATATCACAATGAAAGAAAAATGTCACTATCAAAAGAATACACTGTAAAAAATTTGATGGACTTTGGTAAAACAGCATATGGTTCCAGAAACATGACTTTTCTTCCAAATTTGTGAGTCCTCTGACTTGTCAAGTCATCATCTGCTTTGAGTCTTTATGAGAATTTCCCCTGTAATATTTTTTTGCCATTTGTCTGATGTTACTGGCCCAACACTGCATATTGCAGTGGAGTTTGACCCTTTTGATACAAGCAGATAACTTGGTGGAGAATATCTGTAATTCTAGTTCTATTCCTTGGTACTGTTACTACAAAAAGGAAGAAATAGGTTAATATTTGTCAAAGCAAAAAAACCTGCTCCATACAGAGTTACAAAAATAATTGTCCTTATGCTGTCTTTTAAAAAAAGTTTTATTTAAATGAGTTCAATAAAGTGACCTTAAGCAATTGACTAGATTTTGATTATTCCAATTGATTGTTCCAAATGTCTGCATTATACTTCTTACAGTACAATATATTATTTTTCTTTTATCCAGAAGAAATTCAACAGGATTTTCAGACATCTGTAAACATTTATAATTTTGCTCTGTCTTTTAAACTATTGTTATATAACAATATATATTTGTTATATATATATATATTATATTTATTGTCTATATAATATATAATTTGTTTTATAACAAACTTCAGACTGTTAAGTTGCTAATATTGATAATTACTTAGTTGAATAATTTCTTCTCTTTAAAACTTGCAAAATCTGGATGAAATGACATAATGAAATGACATAAATTTTTTAAACCACAGAAACTCCTTTGGATGAGATTTATTATAAACTTTCTATTTTACGTTTATAGAAGAAAAATGGCATTTCACACTTCAAAAGGTAACTGCAGCCCAAAGTTCCTTTACAGTTTGCCTAGGAAACACCCTGCTTCTTTTCCAGTGTGATAAACAGGCTTTTTACTGAAGCTACCAAGGTGATCAGAAAAATCTGCTGCAATTAAACTAGGCTGTCTAGACTGAAGAGAGACAGGAGATAGGTAATAACTGTAATATTGGTTAACATCATCTGTACAAAAAGATCCTTTTAAGTTTTAACACTACAGTGTGTAATGACACTCCCCTTGCCCTCAACTTATGCACACAAAAAAATGATGAACTCAATTAGAGTAAATTTAATACTTTTTTTTTTTAATCTGGAAGTTGAGCCCTTTGAGCACTTGCCTTCGTACAGTATCCTGTTTAATGTATCTGCTGACACTAATCCATATGCATTTCTGATTCTTACTCCTTAACTTGTCTCTTGCAGTACTGTTTGGGCAAGATTCCTGAATCATCATGGGAAAATTATGGCTCTTTAGTGATAAGAGGCCATAATGTATCTTTGACTCTCTGGATCACTTACCTTTATGGGGTGATGCAGGAAGAGCAGCAGATCTGAAGAGCTATAAGTAGGATGATGAGAAGAAGTGGAACAGATCAGGAAATAGGCTGATGCTGGCTGTGTGCCTGTTGTACTAATACGGTGCACTCTGTGCCAAATACAGTTTATTTTCTTCCTGGAATACTGAAAAAATTGAGGGAGAATATGCAGTCCAAAATGTGGCTTGTGACACAGCTGTAGTCAAGTCTTGCACGGTTTGCAAAACCAGACTAATCTCCTGAAGCGTGATTAGAAATTTTCAGCCTTGTCAGTTTTGCATGAGTTGAAGTTGTTGATTATTGATTTGTTGAGTCATGGTAAGCTCTGGTGTGAACAAGCCCTGCTGCTTGGAATTTAGTAGCTTTGGTGCAGAGCTCTGGATGTAACAGAGCTTTCAGTTCTGAAGTTGGTTAGGTCATGGTGTGGTATTGGTGTGGAACCATCGGCGTGAGCCGTGTCCAAAGGATCTCCTCATGTTCTCAGACCTTTGCGAACTGTTGCTTTCAGAGAGAATCCGAGTGGTGCAGTTCAGAGGATCAGGATTGGCTAAAAATTGCTAGAAAGATTGTAACTATGCTGAAAAAAGGAATTAAAATGTTGGGAGGGTACTCAGAGTCTGTGCATTTGGTTATGAACTCCTTTTCCAAAATCTTTGGATATAGTTTTACATAGAGATTTGTCTTGGCATCAAGTGGAGCACCCTCTTAGCATTCCAGGAAAAAGGCTGTTTTCCAAAGTCAAGTCTTGCTGTGACTTCCAGAAACATGCTAGTTGTAAAATCAGTGTAGGTCTGACCTGGGGCTTTCAGCTTGGAAATCAATCATTTGGAGTTTTGCAGGTGGTGGTTGCAGCCTGTCAGTTCAGAGGATCCCTGGCCATGGGTTTGTACACTGTTGGGCTAGCAGCTGTTGCTTTATCCCTTTTGGAAACCCTTACAGTTCATCTCTGACGCTTTTTGTGCTCATACACCTAAGGTACATAATGCCACAATTCTCAAATACATTTATTTAAATGTAGTAGTTGCCAGGTGGTAGCTGTGCTTGCAAGAAATGCACATGTAAGTCTGTTACAGGCCACTGATGAAATGGTTTAGAAATTAAAATAAAGGAGTTGGAGCTCTTAATCAGTTTTTATTTGGCAGGGGTTTTTATTATTTTTTCCCCTCAGTGATTTGAGAGGTGTAATCAGATCTCATCTTAATCACCTTAATGGAGTTGCATAGATTTATCAAAATGATCATATGTAAAAAGACTATGGATACATGCATCTGCATGTATGTGTACCCAAGTGTATGGAGAACAAAATCCTTAGTACCACATAAAATACTGAAAATCTAAGGAAACTGGTAGTGTTTCCCTTCAAAATTTTGGAGGTGTTGATGAAAGAAAAAAGGAAGATGACAGATTATTTTCTGAAACAATGCATTGCCTACAGACCTGCTGATTAAAAAAATCAAGCTTCTGTATATGTTCTTTCTTTGGGAAGATACTTAAGGGGTCGCTTGAAAGAAAAATAATTTCTTTATTGCATAAATACTTAGAACTGTATTCATAGTCTTGGTGAATTTAGCTGTTTCATGATACAGCAGCTATGGAGTCATCAATGTTTTATTTCTATTTTATCATAGCCAGACTATGTAAAGAAACCGATACTTGAATAAAGTATTTTTTTTACTCTCCATATGTTACTGATACCTAAAACAAACTAAATGACCACTCAGGTATCTGGAAATACATAAACCTTTTAGACCAACTGAAAATTTCAACAGGAGGGTTTTTTGCCAGTGTCTGTGTGGTCCTTCTTGATAGCAGAATCCTCTGGCTTTTGGGATGAGGGCTTTTTTTTGTTTCCTCTCTCAAGCCAAAGGACCCCCGGCCGTTGTGAATCCTGTATCATCAAGCTTGTAACTACGTAAAACAACACCTGTGTGCACACCTACACACAATACAAACAACAAACACTGCCAGCCACAAATCCACAGGGGCAGAGTGCAGTGCCTGTATTGGCACCTGTGTAAACAGAGGCTGTGCTGGGTATTGCTGCTCCACCCTCTTCCTTCTCCAGCTGTCCAGGCTGAGCCCCACCTCTGGGTGTGCGCACAGCTGCAGGGGGGCTCTGGGAGACACTCCAGGCAGTGACTGGGATGTTTCCCCTTTGCAGGCCCTGGACCTTCAGTGCCTTGGTCCTGCTCCAGTGCATCATACTCCTGTTCTGCTTGTGGGCTAGTCTCACTTGAGGTTTGCTAGCCTTGACAGGTACATGCATGCAAGACAGGTTAGAAATAGGGTGCAGTAATAATATGGGGTGGACTGCAGCAGTGCAGTGTAACTGGTGAGCTGTCTACCTTTATCCTCTTTGTCCTTGGTTTTTCTATGCCTCTTTCTCTCCAGTCTGCCTTAGTCACTCCCTTTACACTCTTCTGGTGGTTACCTTAAACATCCCAGAGGAGATTTAGCACACTGCTGCAATCCATTAAAAAGTAATCCTCTAATAAATTTTACACAGTCCCTAAGTTCTTATTCCTCTGAAGTCTTATAACCTTTAGGTAATCCCTCAGTTTGCGGAGTTTTCTAGGGAGTTTCCTACATTTGTTTAGTGGGTTTTGTACTAGGAGCAGTCAACTGTTATCTTTCCCCTTCCATGTTTTTCAGATTGGTGAGTCTGTGCACTTGGCTTTTGCTAATTGTTCTGATCCTTGCTGTGCTTTGTGTTTAATTGGTAACCTTTAGTCAGGTAGCATGCTCTGTTATTTGGCAGTATCTCTGCAGTACTTCCCCAGTGACTGGACCAAGAATGTAGTGGAGGCAGTAGAATTCATCTTGCTTAACCTTAAATGTCTACAGTGCAGGCCTAGTGAACAGCTTTGCATACCTGATCTGTACTCAGTAGAGGCAAATGCTTATTTCAGATGTTTATCCCATGCTTCAGACATTTATATTTTAGTTAAAACTTTATACTCAACATTGTGATGTGAGACATGACTAACTTACGAGTATCTGTCTAGGTTTGGACAGAATTGCACACAGAGGCAATTAGGTTTAAGATGAGCAAAACCAGTGACAAGTGAACACCTTGTGCACCTTCTGCAATTCTGCACCTAAAAGTCTAAAAATGTTTGAAGAGGGATGAATGAGGTTTTGTAACTGAAGACAAAGACATTTCTGTGGATAATGGTTTGTGGGAAACAAGCTCAGTGTTAAACTAGAGAAAGATGTAAAGGTTTTTCAAGAAGAGAGACTTTAATTGGAAAGAAAAGACTATGTTGTGCTTCCCAAGACTTCTGGGGCTTTAGAAGGTATGTGAAGAATTCTAGGACAAAATCAAAGATCACAGTTTAAATACCACCAAGTAGAAACTGCTGAAAGTGTCATTGCTTACTGTATTAAATGAAAAAAATACACACTTCCTCTCAGTTGAAGATCATGTAGTTTATACACAGTTTGAAACAACTTTAAGGACTTATTTTCAAAGGTAGTGAGTAATTACTGTTGGACTAACTTAAGGCAGAGCTGCTGTTTTCTGGTGCCTTCAAAGTTTGATCTGTTATCTCTGAAGTTTTTAGAATATAAAGTGGAATATCTTGAGTTTCAAAATTTTTCTTATATTAATGAATGTTAGTATACTTAATGATTTAATTTTGTCCAGGGCTGCAACAGTTTCAGCAGGTACAAAAAATGTGTGCTCAGTGGGTGGATGGAAATGATCAAGAGCTTATAGCATGTTGCATCATGTTTTCTACTTTTAGTGGGCAAAACCACAGATCTTTCAGCAGACAAAAGAGCATTGCTGATTATTAAGAAGATAAAGGGATGGAGATGGTGTTTTGACTGTCATTGTAAAAATGTGATTAAAAACCATAATACAATAGAAACCACAGATTTAATATAGATTCAGTAGACATATTGTGTTCATATATTTATTACAATACTGCCATCCAAGCCTCTAACTTTTATTCAGTCAGAGTGGAGTTATTGGAAGATGTGGCTTTTTTTCGAAGAGCCTTACTGTAGAGTATGACAATTTTTTTCAGCAACCTGAAAAAAGCCAGTTATTTAGAAAACAGTATATGAAAGCTGTAGTGGGGTAAGGTACAGGGGGGCTGTGGGATGTGGCAAGGGATAGAGGATCTGTTACACCTGCTAAGAGAGGCCATTGCATCAAACAACTGCCTGAAACAGGTTCACTAGCTCAGGAGAGAGCCAAGCCTTATCAACAGCTGCAGAGTCCCAGTCTGGGCACTCCTGCTTCTGCTATCTGGGCAAACATCCCTGGGTAGCTAAGCAGCAGCATTCGTCATTGCTCATTTCCCTTTCACTCTGTCCTGTGAGAGCAGCTGTTGGCTGTTTTTCTGCACTTTGAGATCTAGGGTAGAGATCGAACAGTATCTGAGGATGAAATAATTTCTTCCTATTTGTAAAACTGTTCTGATCTGAGGATTCCAGATTTTCCAGCATTATGGGGTTTTTTTCCCTCTTCTGTTTTTGTTCTCTTCACATCCCTGCTTCCCAAAATAGCACCTCAGAAATTCTTGCTTTCTCTGTGGTCATCACTGACTTGGCTGTATGACTTAGGTTTTGCTAATCAGAAAACATAAATACTTCTTTCTTGAGGTAATTTCTACTGTATAATATCTGGGGCAATGTTACCCAAAATCCTCAAAAAATGAGGTTTGTTTTGCTTTTTAGTTGCTTTAATCATTTGCAGATGCCTGTGAACCTACACTATGGTGTGCACAGTATTTGGGATGCAGTAAGGGAAAGGAAACCTGGACTCAAAAATTCATGGAGGATGAGAAGCCAGGAGAGCCAAAGGGGAAGGATTATTACCAGAATATAATTGCAAACTGGCCTGAGGGGTGCTCTTTGGTGTGGCTAGAGATGGGGGAGCTATAAGGCACAGATCAAAAAGAAAGGAACATGTCAGCAGTTTTCTCACTCAGTTTGAGTGAAGACAAAAGGGAACATTCAATCCCTCTTATGCTATAAGAATGTAATATCAAAAATGCCTTTTTTTCTCACAAATGGCATAATCCAGCATTTAAGTCTGAAGGCACAAGAATCATTGGCTCAGCTGGGTATCTAAAGGTATCATATTTATAGACCAGCTATTTCAGGAATAGAGCCTGTGTACTTTTGCATCACTTAAGGCAAAATATAACCTTGGCAAACAAAACCAGTGGCAATATTTGCAGTTGCATCATTCTCAAGTGAGTATTTAACATCAGAAAATGTTAGGACATTCATGATAAGCTGCTGTTTTTACATAATCCTATCAGTTATGGCTGTCCAGTAGCTGCGGTACAATATCTCGAACAGAAAGCGTTCACTATCACAAGTTAAAGTAGCATGGTTTAGGTAACTGGATTATGATACTGATGTCAAACTGGAATAAATTTAATTCAGTAATTGGGTGCCTAAATGTGATTTGAAACTAAGGTTTAGTCAGAAGAGGGTTTTTCCCCTCCAGGAATAAAAGAATAAAACTAGCCATCTGGCTCAGTGACAATTCCTTAAATTATGGACAATGTGTAGTAATTTGCTTCAAAAGACAAATACCTTTATGTGTTTTGTGCCTTATTCTGTGGAGAGTCTTTTGTGTGAACAGCCCTAGACAGAGATTTTGACAGAGCTCTGTATGTTAAAGAAATGTCATAGTGAATTTTGAACAGAGCCAAAATTCGAAGAAATGACCACACTAAAGGATGCAGTCACAGTAGGAGACACAGAAAAATGTGGCAGAACAGATCAGAACTAAATTCTTTAAAAATCTATTAAAATTAGTTTCGTTAAAATGTTTAGTAACCAAAGATTTTATTCATAAGATAGGAAAAGCTAAAATAGTATGCAGTAGAGTGCTAAACTAACCAGTTACATATTTCAGTGAGAGATACCTGAAGGAAGAAACTGCAAATCTGTCAGGCTCTCATTTTATCTGTCTTCATTCAACCTACTTTTTGTATCACCAGAAGCATAAGACTACAGCTGCCTTGAGGAAGTACTATCAGAAACCAACACCATCACAATTTCCCAAATTTTCTTGCAAAACTGCTGCTTTAGTGAATACTCTGCTGAAAATGTCTCTCTGGTTTTCTTGTCTTTGGGGATGCCAAAGGTCAGGTGCCTTGGGCCACAATATCCAGTCCAAGATCAAGGCCTACTTTATCCTGTGCAACTGTTTCTGAGCAGCCAAGGGGAATACCAGTGCTGATAGCAGTTTTCCATCCCTTCCTCCCTGACCTGCAGATGTATGTTTAATGCATAGCTACAAAAGACTGCGCTTGTCATGGCGGGCATTAGATTTCCCTGCTGGAGGCCAGCCATGGCAAAGCAAAGCTTTCCACTTGAGCCATTTGCTCACAGTTGAAATCGTGCAGAAGTCACTGTTTCAGTGAGGTAATAATGCTTGAGACTTCCCTCTTATGGAACAATACAATCCTCTGAGGTCACACTGGTTTTTACCGCATTTGTTCATCAACTTTCTGACTTCAGGACATTTTATCCAGTTCTGACAGTTCTTAAGCAGCATGTTTTTTATCAATGTCTCCAGGAAGCAGATACCATCAGCAATGTCCAGACCTACATGTGCGTGACCTGACCACAGAATTCACTGTCTTGAAGATGTGTTACCTCCAAAACACAGTAAATTCAGTATTAACTTCAAGCCAGCTGGTTAGAGATCTTGGTCCATCTGTCTGGTGTCTTAATGAAAACTGTAACATTTTCTGGGTATTGTACAGATTCACTAAAAGATTTCAGGGATCCTGTTGAAAGCTTTCTGAAAGTCAATACCAAAGACCACAGTCTAGGTCTGTTTGGTATGTGCCATGTGTCCCACTGTGCACTGGTTGTTCAGTGACAGTGCACAGCCTGAAAATATGCTCAGCACAAGATCAGCTGCCAGAAGTAATCTGCTGTTCTTAAGGAACCTGAAGATGCAGTGATGTTGCAAATCCAATTCAGTGTAACTATGTAGAATAATTTTCTGGAGAGGACTGTGATGCTATCAGTCTTACAGACTTAGAGATGTCAGTTTTACAGTCACTAAAATTGTCTTTCAGGTAGTTTGGTAGGTTTTTCTTCTACATTCTTCTAAAATGGATTAATTCTTTTGTGCTCAGTTCAAGATTTAGAGCATCATTTTGTGATCCTTTTTGCTGCCTTTGAGCAGTCCTGATCTGTTTTACCCTACACTGTGTCATGCCTTCCAGTTCTTCACTTTTAAGTTATTTTCATAATAATACGAGATTATTTTATCACAGTTATTGTCTTATTTAAATTAGTCAAATAGATTTTTTTTCGACTGATAGGACAGTTTCAGTATGAAGTTGAAGTCTCCTCTTTAGTTTCAGGTAGGGTTTCTTTTATGGTAATGATATTTATTCCTTTGCTTTTTATTAGTTAATTCTAGCTATTATTAAAATCAGGAGCCCCCTATTTGCTACCTGCCAATGTGATTGTTGTTTCTTCATAAACATTTATTCCCATTTTTCTATTTTAATGGGATTTTGTCCTGACCATTTAGGAAGTTCTGCTTTGCAGTTCCCTTTCTGACACTGCCACTCACACAGCATTGCAGTGACCCAGCCCTCCTAGTTTTATTGAAAAATACCAGAAAAGTTTTAGTTCTAACATATTTTGCTGAAGATACTCAAATTTTGTTTCTGTGAAACCTGAAAATTATACCTTTCAGTGAAAAAAGTGCTTTTTAAAGAACTGACATTTAAACACCATGCATTTGAGTGGCTATTTTTTATTTATTTCTTCTGCAAGTATTTGATTTAAATTTATTTTCCACAATGGCAGCATATATGTCACACTCACTGTTGGCATCTAAAACTCACATGCCCAAACATTCAGAAGAACAAATAAAAATTACTACAAGTTAAAACCATGTTGTGCCCATATTTTATTATGATCAGTCTGATGTGATTTTGTGGGCAGAAGAACATGTTCTTGCCATCAAGACATAATTTAGTTACCAAAGTTGGATAATGTCTTTATTTTTGCTGCTGTGTGAACAGACCCCAGATACCCAGTCATGTTCAGTCCATAATTAGTTCTCCCTACTTTCCCATTGATGCCCAGCCATGTCAATGAGGGTGTGCTACTGTTAACAAGGTTCTGTAAGATGTTTTAGGAAGTGGTTTTGTAGCATGGTAGCATTTGGAGGGTTTTCATCCTCACTTACTTGAACTGTGTACCTGCTGCTTGGCTGCTGACTGGCTCCTTGTCAGCCTCATAGGGCTCTTTATGTGGTGTCACTCACAATCAGTGTGACTTCTCTGTTTTCCTCCAGCAGGGGAACCTCAGTAGTTCATGATTTTATTATTGTTCTTCAATTTGATACAATCTGTTCCTGACCATCTGTACCCACTCATGCTGAGAATATCAATACTGTAATTTTCCATCTCCATCATAACTTGAGCTGATTTTTCCAGCTTGCAGCATTGAACGTACATGCCAGGATCTTGTACATAACATGGAGCAGCAGGTACTTCAAGGTTTGAGCTCCTTGCTGAGATGGGGCTATCCACTAATCCAAGGAGCTGAGATGGATATTGTCGTGGAGACGAAGTGAAGGCTTAGCCAGTAATATTTCTGAAGAGGAAGGTGGTCAGCCTTGCATCCAGCTCCCATGCTTGAAGAATCAAGAGAGGAATTTCTGTCTGGCCTCTGTCTTTGATTTACCCAGCCTTGGTAGACCTGTCGGGAGCTTACGTAATCCTGCTGACACAACTTTGGATCAGAGTCTCCTAAGCAGCCCAAGACAGCCAGGTACCAGGTTCAGAAATGGGGAAAATGTGGGCTTGCCTCTGTGCAGGGTGTGTGTGCATGTGTGTGCGTGCATGTACTTTGCATAATTCTGGCAATTTGTATTCTACTGTACTTAGAATTAAGCAGGTTAATTTAGCTTTTCCGGTATTTGTTCGTATCTGGTGCTTAGAGGATTTGGAAAATCCTATTCTCAGCCATCGGCTAATTTCATAGAACCTACTACAACTGTTATATGTTTCCTGGTGGACAATTTATGATTTTCTTTAAAAATTTTTTTTCTTCACATGATGTCTTGGAGTAAAATACTTCTAAACAGCATGTGATTAGAAATCTGATAAATCCTTTCAGTATTTAAGTAATTTTTCGAGTCGTGCAGACTGCTACATTTGTGTGTGTGAGAATATGAGGGAAAATAAAAACATAATGGACTATAACTGGAGGTTTCAGTGATGTTATAAAGCATGAAGTGGAGTTCAGATAGTTTATGGTTCACTTAACAGAAACACTCAATGGAATAATACCTGTATAAATCAAAATTTGTCCGTTGCTTATTTTAAATATGTGATTTTAACTTATGAATCCACGCCCTGTAGAAATTTCTATACCTTCTTGAGTCATGCAAATGTTGCCTCCTATCACCCCAGATCTTGCTTTCTTGAGTTATTTGTTCTGTTGCGCCCTATACTGTTGTCATATATTTTTTACTTCATGTAACATCACCCTTTTGGGGAAAAAATATTGTGCTAATTTTTCTTCTTTTTCAAAAACAATGTAGAATTCGTTGTACCAAAATTGGAGAAATACAAGGGGCAATCATTATATACATGATGTAGAAACAAATATGACAAAAAAAGTATACACAAACAGAATAATTTGTACTACTTTCTCCATGTTACCTTTTTCCTACTTCAAAGGTCTGATCACAACTAAATGTCACTTTGAAGGACATGTGGGCATTATCCACTAGGTGCTCCTCTCTGTGAAAGGGTTTAGTCAGCTAGTGAACAGGTTTACCTTTTCCTCCTTTTAAGACCTGTCAGAGAATAGAGCAAAGCTGAGACATCTTTGTATGTCCTTCTAATCCTATGAACTGATAGAAAGAAACATGACATAAAACAATGGAATTAAATGCTTGCTGGGTATGGAATCACAGGGACTAACAGCATAGGGCAATAGCAGATAACTCTATGAAAGCCAAGATGTTACATCAGGTGGATAAAGTCATAGGAGGCAACTTTCTGACTAGAAATGAGAAGTAGTTCCTTGTGAGAGAAGCACCCAGCCACGTGTCCAACATGTCCCCTTTGCTCTCAGGATGTGAGTTGGCAGTGTTGTAGTTGTTTGCAGTCATCTGCTACTCCAGGTTAGGTGCTAGGCTAAAAGGCTTTACTGAAGTCCAGGCAGGCAACATCCACAACCTTTCCCTCATCCACAAAACAGGTCACACCATCACAGAAGGAGATCAGCTTGGTCAATCAGGATGTGCCTTCCATAACAGCAACCTTGCCAGGCCTGATTCCCTGGTTGTCCTGTACGTGCCTTGTGTTGGCACTCAATGATCTGCTCCATGACTTTCTCTGGCACTGAGGTCAGGCTGACAGGCCTGTAGTTCCTTGAAACCTCATTCCAGCCTTTTTTGTAGACATTTTCTGATTTCCAGTCAACCGGCACCTCTCCAGTTACCCAGGACTACTGGTAATGACTGAAATCAGCATGGCAAGCTCTTCTGTCAGCTCCATCAGTACACTAAGGTGAATTCCATCTAGCCCCATAGACTTGTGGATGTCTAAATCACATAGCAGGTTGCTGGCCATTTCCTCCTGGTTTATGGGAGCTTCATGCTGCTCCCCATCTGTCTTCCAGCTCAGAGGACTGGATATCCAGAAAACAATTGGTCTTGCTCTCAAAGACTGAAGCAAAGGAGGCATTAAGTACCTCAGCCTTTTCCTCATCCTATGTCACTGTTTCCCTCTGCATCCAGAATTGTCAAATGTTGATTTGTCCTACACACCTTGTGGAGTGCAGTGATTTGTACATAAGAAGCAATGCTTTATTTTAGTGCATAACTCAGTTTTCTATATTTTTATGACTGAGTTTTGAATGTGTTACAGACTCTTTTTATAGGTTTGGAACTCTTGACAGCCATGAATACTTTTGAAAACTACTGTGAATGATGGATGAATACCTATGAAATCCACAGTATCACCAACAAAATGCCATCAGCTGTTATTGATGTTTTTTGCTTGGTATCTTTTGAAATAGCTGGCACAGGGGAGACTGTGCACACAGAACGTGGCTACTCATCAGACCAGCTCATCTTCAAGACAGAAATATAGGAAAGAATGCACCCAGATAACTAGAGAAATTTATTTGGATACTTAATGTTAGCACATACAGTGGGAAGTAAAAGGGTTATTAATCTGCCCACTGTTATGGAGAAAATACAGCAGTAATGAGACAAGCATTGTAAGGACAGGACTGCTCTACAGAAGCAACTTTAAACATGTGCCCCTCATTGCAGCTGGATACTTTCTTGCTTTTGCACATGCACCAAGTTTATTAGATCCTCTAAATTAAATGTAGAACAAATTCTGTCCACAGGTGTGGTCAATGCTAGAAAGTGTCAATACCTGCTCAGTTTGCTCTGTGGGAGAGCATGTGCATTTGCTGTGGCAATATTTCCTATGGAAAAGTAGAGATGAGGCTGGGAAATCTTTCTGCACAAGTGTATCCTCTGGCTTTGTTGTACATCAATCTGTAGCACTAATGTGAACTGTAGCATGGTGGTTAATGACATTTAGGCTAAGCAGCTGTGTTAACTCAGTGTTTCATACTTTCTTGCTGTTAGGGTAGTTACAGGTCCTGTTCTTTTCTTTCCCAACTCATAAACCCCCTGCTTTTGAAAGTATCATCCACTAATTTTATAGTGAATGTAGTCCCTTTTGTAAGAAACAAGGCAGACTTGATAGTCTAAAGTATTGTCTCTCTAAAATATTCTCTGCACACTGACACTGGAATAACTCCTTTCGCATTCAAAGAAGGAAATTCCCTATACCTTCTTTTTTTTGATATACCTCTTTGAAATGCAAGAGGAAATGTCAAAAATGAGCTCATATTTTATTATTCCTTCCCTTCCATCCTCTCTTTGTAAGACCGTTCTTTATAGAGAACTATTTTTTTCCCGTCCGCTATAAAAACAGACTGTGTTCAAGTGCTACTGCTCATACTTCACTATCATCAGGAAAAGCTGGAAATAAAATTACAAACTTGTCATCCATTTATATTTTAAATACCTTTGTCTGACAGCAATCCTAACATATGCTTTTTGTATTAATTTGTATGATGCTGTAGCATAAGAAAGGTAATAATTGTAATCAAAGGTTGTGTATTTTCTGAGACTAACATTGCTAGTAAAACCAGCCAAGCTTTTGTGCATGTGAATCCCTTTCAGAATGTTTTGATTTTGTACTTTTTATAAAATCATTATGAATGTAATTCTACTAATGTAGCTAGTGAATGAATCTTGTTTTAATCATGCTTGTACTTTTAAGTATGGCAGGGTCCTGCTCTGGAGAGCAGAGCACAAAGCAGCCATCATCATGTTACTACGCATTTGCTGACTCTCATTTGGCCTAATGCAATTTTCCCCTTAGCCCAGTAAAATGCCAAAGTTGATTAACGTTGATTAAGATTGTTCATAAACTTTTCATGCTGCACAGTTTGATTTTATCCGAGGCATGTCAACTAGGATCTCATGGGGAGCCTTTTCAGGGAAACAGTGCTAGAAAGTGTCAAATAAGTGCTAATGATCTCAATATACAAGAAAGAAATTGTTTTCCAATTAGACTTTAGCTTTTGCCATTCTAGTGCCTTCTGTCTCTGGAGTATAAAATGAACTTTCACAAGATACTGGCTCCTTTCTTCATGTACTGAAGCTAAAATTGTAATGTATGCTTGCTTGAATTTAAAAAAAAATTAAATTGCCTGTACCATTATGATTTTAGAACAGTTTCACAGTGCTATCACTTCTGCCTTTCATATTATTTGAATTAATTGAACTTCCTGGTAGCTTTCTGGTCATTTGACAGATGTGAAACGTAGAGACGTAGATTTCTAGATAGAAAATACCAGATGCTAAACTTATTATCATCCCTTTCAGGCACTTTTTCTTTATCAAAGCTACTATAGTCAGGGTCTGTGAGAATTAACTGTAGATGAAAATCCAAACAGCTAAAGCCTTGCTGCCTATGGATTTTGAGAAAAGCAAAGAGCCAAACCAGTATTTTCTATCTCTCGCCAATGGAGAGGTCAGAACTTAAACTGGATGCAGTGAAAAAGGGACCTCAGTAATGGGCTGGTTTTGCATGGATGGATGTTACCTTGAGAACTTTCCACTCAAATGCTACTTTGGAAAAACTCTGAAGAGTTCTACTCCAGCAATGATGCTCTGTATCCCAAATTGTGTCTCATTTTTCTTCAAAGATCAATTTAACACAATCTTGTAATAATGTCCACGAAAAAATAGTCATCTTCCACTTCTCTAGTGTTGCTACCTTTATCTTACTGCTGTCTTCTATTATCATATGCATTTAAATCTATTTTCAGTTTGCAATCGTCTGAGTTACCCATGTATTGTGCTTTGTTGGTGGCTCTGAGTTTTCTGTGGCAATAGGCTGTTGCCTGTGCTGGTTTTTTTCTATTGATTTCTGGGGTGCTAGACTCTTCATGCATGACTAAGCTTTCTAAGCATGACTGTAATAAAAATAATAATTCAGGATATTATTAATACTTTTAATAATGAATAATAAATTGAGAGACAGAATCACATAATGCAGTCCATAAAAAAAAAAAAAAAAAAGAAAAAAAAAGGAAGAAAAGAAAAAGGGCAAACAGTCATTTCTATCTTGTATAAAATCAGGAGATTTGGGACTTTCAAGGTGTCACTACAATAGGAATGAATATATTCCTGAGATCTGGAACAGGATATTCTGTACCAACTCTGGAGGACAATCTTATGACTGAAAAAAAAAATCACACAGGACTTAAGAATACTGGTGTTTCTTCTAAAGCAGCTTGAGTTTCAGAAATGCAGGAGGGGTCAGGGAAGAGAGATTGGAAGGCAGCAAAGAGGGAAGACAATGCTGCATCCATAACTTACAGGAACATATGATAATGTTCTAAGCACCAACTGTGCTAATGTAAGCTTGTGCTTTATGTGTTGAATAATGTCTATATACTCATTATTTTGAAACCAGTGTAGTATCTGACATTTCAGAACAATTAAAAAGAAACCAGAGTGCTCAAGCTGGGGACAATTTTTAATACCAATAAAGGTATTAAATACCAATGAATGGTTTGTAAGTGACCAAAACAAATAGAGTCATGGTTTTGGTAGGATTTTTGATTCTACAATTCTTTTAGCTGGACAATTGCAACACTATTGATTTATTACTGTCAGGACTGTTATATTATTTGTTAATTATAAGAATTAACTTGCTGCCCAGTTACTTAGAAACATTGCAGGTACAGATAGAGAATCAAATAGAAATGTGTAGTCAAAGAACTGTCATTACACGGGAACTTTTAGGTTCTTTCAAAGCTTCCTCCTTTGACTTTTAATCAACTAGTTGAACAATCAAAATTGAACTGTCAAATTCAGACAGAAAATACTGAGTTTAAGATCCTGTATAGATTTTAGCTTGCACCTTTAATTCAGCATGTATTATGTCACAAATATGACAGAATATTTGAAAATGAGCATGGAAACATAACTGCAGGAATGAGACATAATAAAGTTTATAGCATTGATCATATTTACAAACTTACGGACCCTATGTCTAACTGCTTTGGACAAAACATCCAAGCTGCAGAAATCATGTTTGTCAAGTATCCCATTCAAAGAATAGTTTAGGTTGGAAGGAACCTTGAAAGGTCATCTAGTCCACCACCTCTCTGAGCAACACATTCCAGTTTCACTACTCCTATGATAAAAAATTTCTTCCTTCTATATATCTACTTTAGTTTGCAGCAGGCTAAAACATATTTCCCCATCTAACTTGCAGACCCTCTTTAGGTACTTACAGGCCACATTAAGGTTATCAGAGCCTTCTCTTCTCCAGGCTGAACACCCCCAACTCTCCCAAACTTAAACCAGAAAACTATCTAATTGGTCTGAGCCTCTCTTCAGTGTTCAGCCAGCTGTGCTTACAGAAAACCTACATGCCAGGGCCTCTACCATATTGTGTTTCAAAATACAACCTGGATCCCAGCTCCTTGGTCCACTGAGGGAAGGCAAATAAATCTCTTCCCAGCAAAGCTGATTTAGGAATAAGGTTGAACATCTTCCATAACCCAAGCAGTTCCCATGATGCCCATGGAGCCCCAGTCCTCTAATCCAAAAGTTTTTTGTTAATGGTTCTCCTTGAGCAGGGAAAGGGTTTGGAAGTGGGTAAAAATTAAGTTACACATTCGGCACAACTTAAGAAATTCACCCTTCTGACTCCGTGAAGATACTGATCATATGCAGAGAGTGAAGGAAAAAAATGTGTTCTCTAGATAAAAGACCAGTATCTGTCAATCTACTGCAGACAGACCCTTAATACCAATTAAATTGGGAAGAACTAATTCACTAATATAGTTGATTATGGTCAGTACTGTGTATACTATGAATGACCCTCTTTTATAGGGAATGAGATCAACAAATAAAAAGATCTCACCTCTACCCATAAATATCTAGCATTGTTCAAATCACTTGTGGGGAAGTATCCGACTAATAGAAATTTTCTTGGAGCATAAAAAAATTGCATAGAGAATAGCAAAACCCTCCTGAAAGCAATCAAATGACAATTTGGTGACATTATATAATACATTTCCTCAATTTAGACAGGAGAAAGCTGGGAAAGATCCAAGACTGCACCAGGAAACCAGCCCATGGTGGTTGGATAGCACTTAGTACAGGACCTGGAAAACACAATTTGTTGCAGTGTAGTTTTTCCTTCCTCTGTGGGAATTCGAGGAGTCCCTTGCAGATTGCTTCCATGAAATGTCCTGCAGGAAACATTTCTGGCTGGTTATACATCTGATTTGATCCACTGAGAGTCTGAGTACTGGTCATTTTCAACCAAGAATATATTTTTAATTTCCTCCATTCACTGATCCATAATAAAATTCTTTGAAGTCCCCTTCCTGTCAGCTACATAAAAATGTTTTCTGAGTTTCAAACTGGGACAGAAATAACAAATAATTAGTTACACTGGATTTTTTTTTCCTTATGCAAAACATTATAAAGCAGATGTTAGCACTTCCTTTTCAGAGAAGACTTATACTTGACATGCTTAAACAATGAATCTAGCAACTCATTTACTCTTGCAGTTGCTATGAGGAAGGAAATGTGAGTAAGTATAATGAGACCCTTAGAGAAAGACATTTTGTGGTGATATATAAAACTAGGTTACAATATCACTGTTTCCTTGGGAACCCCTCATGTCTAGCAGAACTGAAAAGGAACAGATAAAAAAGGGTATCAGAAAAATCATATTAATAACACTGTTGGTGTCAGTACATTTAGATGACTTACAGAAGCCACCAAAAGAAAGTATCACATGCCTTTGATATACAATTAGAGTGAATTTTCATTTACACATTTTGCAGTGAAGAACAATTTCAGCAGAAAATTGTAAAAACCAGGAATGGGAATCTGGTTTTCTGGAGGGTGGTAGTGAGTTCAGAATGAGAACTGAAAAGAACAGGAAGGGCAGGTACCTGGAGACACATGAGTGGGAAGGTCAAAATTAAAAATGATTACTCCTTAAAAATAATTTTTGTAAATGATCATAATACATGATAGTATGGTCATTTGTTGGTTGATTATAGACTCCTGTTGACCCCATTACACTGGAGTGGGTAGGGAAGTCTGTGCTGTGAGTATATTTTCATAACTATATCACCAGGGTAATGTAAATAACAGTAACAACATGAGACAATTCCGTGCAGGCTGACAGGAAAATGAACAAATAATGTTTGGTTTTAATTGCAGAAAAATGTGAGGAATGATAGGTGGAATTGATTGTGAGAAAGGAAGGTAGAAGCTTAGAAAGGTCAAGCTGAACCATTTTTTCATTGTCATCAAGACAAGATGTCTTCTGCCTTGAATCTGCTCTCTCTTTTCAAAACAAATAGCTAGAAAACATATGGGGATTAGAGTTCCTGTTCCTGTATTTCTTTGTTTACAGTTACCCATTTAACGGCAGGAGATTTAGTGGAAATGAGGCAAATACCAAGGAGAAAAGAAAGCTCTTGAAATTCTACAGTAATGCTGAGAGCAAGTATTTGTAATTTGTGGATGAAACATCACAGGCACATTGAAATGAAGCAGACACTGTAAATCCAGGGAGTTCAAAAGTAAATATCCATTGGAAAGAATCTCAGCTGAATGAGGCACAAAAAAACTGTAGTGATGTCTTGCCACCAAAATTACAGCCTGAATACTGCTTGTGTTTATGGTTGAGGCATAGCATGAAATATTCTTGAACCAACTGTGTAACCTGACAGGAGGAGTGACTACTTTCAATTACTCTGGTTCTTTGTAATCATCCTTAGAAGTGATTGAGTGATTTCTCTTGTTCTTCACTTCCCTGGGATAAAATATATTTTCCAAAGGCTTCTGTACAGTTAATTCTTCCATTCAACATTCATAGATTGATAAAGAATGTACTATCTTTGGTAATCTGATGACACATGGTTCTACATTTCCTCTTCTTTTTGACTTCAATGCCAGATTTATCTAGTGCCTGGAAGAAACAAGGAACTCGGTGAGAGCCAGCTGGCTGCAATCCAGTCTGAAAGGTGAAGGTGATGTGAACTGGAAGAGCAGAATGCTTTCAGGACTGAATGAAAAATCATACAGTTTATTTTACAAGGATATTTGCGTAAATACGATATGCTCAGTGTCTTACACAATGGTTTATGTTTTTTAACATAAGGTCTATTATACACAATTTTACATCAAGAAATGGAACGGTGTCCTTTAGCTAAGGATGCCAGTGACATTTCTTAGAAAAAATTAAAATTGCATTAATATGTGCCTGATAATAGGCAGAGATTATTGTTAAGACCTGCTTTACCACAGCAAACCTCTCATGTCCTTCTGACAATCTGTTCCTCCAGAATTTTTTCCACAAAGGAATGATGTTTTCACCTGCGGGCACAACTCTTTAGTTTGTGGACCTGCATCCCAGAATATATTCTCTGTGGAAATACAGCTAATGAGGACCAAGATAGGCTCTGGAAGATGACTTTTTTCCCCATGTCTTTGCACCTGGTTATAAATTGATGTCATGGCAGATTACAAATAGCACCAGCTCCAAGACTGTAGATCTGGGATGAGATTTCAAACTGCTCAAATTAAACCTGTTAAAATCACTTTATTATTGCTGCATACACTTTGATGTTATCCAGCACTGATGTTATGTCTCATGAAGTGAGAGAACAGCAAGCAGAACGTTATTGTCTTTTACAGAGTAAAAACATACAGATTTGAATTGTTTCTTTGGCATTCTTGGATAGGGTATTTCCCATTTATTTGGTCTGAATGGCATTTTGGGTACTGTAGGATAATTTTTCCAGAAATTATTTCTTGCCACAAGGTGACTGCTCAGATGGGGGATTTAGAGGTAGCAAAAGAGTTTTGAGAGGTTTATTTTACCACTACCTGGTGCCCATGTGGGAGGAGGACTTTCTTCTCCAAGCTTCTCTAATGAGTGTCACATTCTTGCTCTTCTGGGTTAGAGGAATCTGTCCAGACAGAGGCTGGGGTAGATTTCACACCCTTGCGTGGGGTGAAGGACACTCCAGCAGGACCTTATATGAGCGGTCGTGGAGCAGCAGGTCTGCTGGGCTGGATTCGCACGGCTGGACAGCGATGCGGTTCCCGGCTGGGGGAACCGGAGCCGGCCCGGCGCACACCCCGCGGCTCCCTTGATGCTGCTCTGCGGTTCCCTGCCCGAACTGCGGACCGTGCCGTGGGGCCTACGAGGGGACGGGGATATGGGTGCTCTGCCGCCCGCCCGGGCGGCTCCCCCTCGCCTTTCCCGCTGCCTCCATCTCCCCCTCCGGGGGCCGGCGCTCCCCCGCGCCACATCCTCCTCCCTAGGGCTGCGCTCGGGGACCGGCCCCGCCGAACGGGTGCCCCTCTCCGGCCGCCCTGCGTGCGGCAAGAGCAGCGGGAGCAACGGGAGCGGCGGGATATGCGGGAGCGGCGGNCGTGATTTTTATCGCGTCCATTTTTTGTGCGGGGATAAATAAATAAATAAGGGCAGCTGCCGCCCGCCGCCCCCCGCCGCCAGCCCGCGCGGCGCCGCTAGGGGCGGCAGCCGGGCCCCGCATCGCCCCGCGCCGCTCGGCTCAGGAGAGGGAGGCAGCGGGGCGATGCGGAGCCCCCTCCCGTGACTCCGGCTCTCCGCCATGCCCTGGGTTAGGCGGACTCCATCC
>VWZP01004280.1:1048346-1070199 GCA_013396995.1 Dicaeum eximium
CTCAGCACCGGGAGCTGTCCGCTCCACCCGGCTCAGCACCGGGAGCTGTCCGCTCCACCCGGCTCAGCACCGGGAGTGTCCGGGCCGGAGCGCGGGGCCCGGGGAAGCCGGAGCTTTCCCCGTGCGCTGTGCCCCGTCCCCGGGGTGACACCGGTCTTGTGCAGGCGCGGGGGTCCCGCTGCCGTGCACGGCGTGGGTCACGCCCTTCCCCAGTCAGCTGGCAGACACTGAGTAAAGTCGAGAAAACTATTCTCCCTTTGTGATGGAAAAACCACGCTGACTTCTGCTGGCTTAAGAATAAGCAAAGCTACTGCTATCGTGGACGTGACTTTGATGAGTGTGGTGAAGCTGAAGCTCTAAGTGGGTTTTTTTTGTACCAAAATTATCGTTGTGTCTTGGACATGTTAATTGCAGCTGGCCTTTCACACTCAGCATCTGGAAGCTGTGTTCTGGGCTTTAGTTGCTGACTTTGGAAGTCTGTTTCCAAGATTCACTGCGTTATTATTAGCATCATGCCAAAAACTTGAAATATAATTTGTGTGACAGCTCCTAAATGTTAAGGAGATCTCCTAAAAACATTTCAAAGTCTGTTTAAAAAGGTTTTTTGTTGGATGAACATTCTGAAGCACGTCAGCGTAATGTGAGCAGTGGAAATAAAGTACCATACCTTCTTTTGTCACCACATCTTAGTCTCTTGCTCTAAAGTTTGCTACTGGGATACTTTTATTTTGCAACTATTTAGACTATTTTATTAAGTTGCGTGATATATCAAAATAAATGCAAATTTTTGTCTAAAATTTCTGCATTCTTAAAAATCTGATTCTTAAAAATCATTAACAAAAATGGTAGTTCAAGTTGGAAGCTGCAGGAATTCAAGGAATTAAGGTTGCATTTTAAATATATAATAATAGCATTAAACTTTTAAAGAAGGCTCCTGTCAACTTTTGCTGTGGACAGTAATATTTATGATCAAATATAAAGTACAATATGAGTACATTACTAGGATCAGCTTGAATGGCTAAGCTTGCAAATGAAGAATAAACTGTTCTCAAGTAATGGTAAGGTAAAACTAACTTAAGAAATTAAACAGCATTGTTTTCATTTGTAATATTGAGAATCTTGGAAGCAGACAATGGGCAAAAAAATGGGTCTTGATCAAATCTAAACTTTATGTGGGGTTTAGTTTCTCATTATGTCTCACTAAAAGTGTCCTCTTGAGTTCTGTGTAAGCCATGAGGGAGATGGTAAGGTGTAAAGTTTATACATAAAGGATGGCCTAAAGCAGCACTATTAGGAAAATGCTGTTGTCAATGGAATTTGAATAGATGGCCCATAATATTTTAGAAGGTAGTGAGAAGTGAGCTGGTGTCAGATGAATAACTCATCAGTTTTATTTTTCTTAAAATGAAGTGTCTCCTTGAACCATCAGGTCCATGTTTATTCTAAAAATATCTACAGATTTATCAAGCACAACCCTCCACCAAAGTCATACCAGCATCCTTATGTAAATATTACTGAGTTTAATTCTCTTGAGAGATATTTTCCTTCTGTCAAAAGAAGAGAAAGAATAAAAAAGAAACCCCCCATGTTTATATGAATGAACTACTGTTACTGCATAGAGATAAATATAGAGCTAAATCCTGCACTCTTTGTTCAAGTGTAATTCTCCTCGAAGGCAAGCTTCTTTTGAAGTGGAAGGTATTTTTGCCTCAGCAATAAAATTGTGTCATTTCATTCCATGGAGAAATACAGCAGGATTAAAAAAATGCTGAAAACAAGAGTTGACATGTAGAGATATTAACACAAGAACTGTTCAAATGTTGAAGGAAGCAGCAAGCATGTAGTCCCTCTATT
The DNA here is from genome assembly GCA_013396995.1 of Dicaeum eximium. Classification (NCBI taxonomy): domain Eukaryota; kingdom Metazoa; phylum Chordata; class Aves; order Passeriformes; family Dicaeidae; genus Dicaeum; species Dicaeum eximium. The sequence continues at coordinate 1,050,201 of VWZP01004280.1, forward strand.
TTTAAAAAATAATTTAAGGTGATTGAGTGTCAGTATGAATGGCTAGTCCCTGGGCTCTACTTCCTTTCTCCATTCTGTTTCTATCTTGTGTTTTTCAAATTCTTATGCTGTGCCCATCACTGTGGTATTTGAGCATTTTCCAAAAGAGCATTAAGTAGTGTGACTCACATCTGTAATGTGGACTATTTATTCTTTTCCTTTCACTCCCTGGGGTAAAGATGTGTGGATTTAAAATAGATACATAACTTCTCCTTATGCTCGTTTTAGTCTTTTTGGGGAAAGGAAATACAGATGGTATTGAGTTGTAATCTGTAGCAACTAATAGTGATCGGGTCAGCATGAATTCTTGCCAGGATTTGATGGAACATGATGGCATGGAAAGCAGAAGCTTTCCAGATTTGCTCTCTCCTTTGGCCTGGTTTGCTCTGTGAAATACGCTGAGCTACAGTTGTGCACTCTGTTCCTGAGGTGGAGCTTCTGCTTTAAAAAGGATGGGTGGCAAATTCTGCTGCTTTGACTGTCTCTCTTCTGGAGTTTTTGGGACCCTTGGAGTGCATTTTGAGTGTTATGTGCTAAGAAGGTGTCTTTTTGACAAGGTTATTGAATATATATTTTGCATAGTATTTAATATGCGCAATGCGTGACAGAGTGAATTTATGTCTGTACTCTGGGTGTAAGTCTTTGCTGTTTAAAGAGTATTTACATATTTTCAACTTTTTTCTTTGTGGATATTTTACTGACTTGGATAGAGGATAGAATTTTTATGATGACTTTTCTTTTAAATTACGCACATCCTTCCTCTTATAAAATCTGGTTTTGTGTGTGTAAGCTTTTTAACAGATTTTAGACAGCGCATTTTCTCCATGCAGACTGATTTATGGGATCAGGCTTGTGCTTTTTACTTTTAATTGGTACTTTATTTCTGTATTGAAGAACTGTGTTGAGAGAATGCACACAGGAAAAAGTTATAGATGTTAGGATGCTGCCATTATTCATTAAGACTTGTGTTTCAGTCTGTGTGATGTGGATCTACACTTTCCTGCCTGAAATATCATGAGATTCCAGCTCCTTTGCTGAGCAGCTCTAAAGATAAAATGGTCTCCTCATAAAGTCAGACTCATAGCTCTGAAAAGAAATGTATTTCAACTTTTCATGGGTATGGAGAGTCTGGCCCAGTAGTAGACAAATTTTCCCAAGAGAAATTTTGTTATGAAATCGTCCAACTTTTCATATATTTGCAAAGCATCACAGGTTTACTACGAGGTCCTTGTAAAAGATTTCTTTTAAAAGTGTGTGGCTTTGTCGGCTGATTTCTCTAAGGGGACAAGAAGGTGTAAATAGGTAACAAGAAAGGTGAGCTAGCTAAAGGATTGTGGCTCTCTGTGAACCACCACTATCAAGTCCAGAGTAGGCTTCAGGAAGCTACAACTGACTGGAGGCTCAGTTACTGTGGAGGTGATTGCATAGACATGGTAAAAATGGGGTAGCTACACTGAATGAAGCAAAATCTCTGAGAAGAAAACCTCAAGGAAGCTGGGCTATGTGAGCTCTGTATGACACTGTGAGTGAGGTGATGCTCACCTGAGGAAGAGGAAGCAACAGATTGATGGCCATGACTCACAGAAGTGTAAATATCAGACTCACAAAGCTATTGTACTTTCTTATAAATAATTATCATACTTTATAAATAATCAGCTCTGATTTACGCTGTCTTAAAAGCATTGTACGTTTTGGATTTGGATTTCAGGGCTGGAGAGAAGAAAGAGATATATGTGGTGATTATTGATTTTGCTTTTGGAAAATGGAGGTGTATATAGGAGTTCCTAAGGTTTATAGAGTAAGGAAAAGTATTTGCTTTTGACTAAATAGTAAACTAGGACTCCAGACAATGTTAGTTAAGTTATGCTTCCACAATTTTGCACTGCATTTTGTCTGAATTTGGAGTGCTGATTAGAACAGTTCATTGCTACACCACTCATAATTTTGCTCTTGTTTCTATGCATTATAAAATAAAATATGGTCCAAGTGACTTTAAAAGTAATAACTTTATGCAGTATAAAATAAGTGATAGTGGAAGTTACACAAACATATATATATATAGTTGAGGAGGATACTTGCCTTCTTCCCTGCCCTGCCATGTCCTCTTCCCTTCCTACTACCTCATTCCACTCCCTTGTAATATTCTTTAATGTCTCCCCTTTCTTTTGTTTTAATAATTTATTCTGCTTTTTGGGCATCTCTCAAAATTGTCATTATTCCTTGCTCTTCACTCTTATCACATGTTTAGACATTTTATACTGTAGATAACACTTGTCAGGTTGTTATGGCTTGTACCATTTTCTCTTCAAGAAGACTCAGTGTTTACAATTGTTCTCTAAAGAATCTAACTTACATTTAGACACTGTCTATAAATGATTAAAGTAATACTTCCTCTCAGTGACTAAGCAGAATATATTTGGAGATTATACAGAGTGGCAGTTACACTAATTATTTGGCTTGATAACTTTTGTGTTGAGTAAAGTTTTAAAAGACTGCAATAGTGGTGATGTTCCCACATTCAAGAAGTGCAAGTAGGATTGGTTGGATGTCAAATGGCTTGACATTATATGGGGCTGAGAAATAGTAAAACAGATACAGGATTTAGTTAACAAAAAAAACCCCAAAATAGACATTCAACACCAGATAGTATGTGCTTTCTGTAATCTTGTCAAATAAATACCTTTCTGCACTTCTTTGAAAAAAAAAAGAGAAAAAAGCATTTAATTTTACATCTAAAAGATGAAATTAATTTAAATTTTTGATTAAAAATATTTACATCTAAAAGAGAGGAGTGAAGATCATAATTTTAAGGTGCTGGGACTGTATCCTAGAAAGCAGTGACTGGATGAAACGCAGTGATCTCTGGAGGTGAGATTAGGGGACTGATGGTCCATTCTGGGTTTTGGCTGCATGCATCTTTGAGCTGGGTAACATCTAAATAACTGAGAATGTCAAATAATTGATTTTTCCATTGAAACAATGGCTAATTAGTGTATATATTGTGTCAAAACATACAGAAGTGATAAGTTACTGCAGAACTGGTGTAAAATGTGGTTTTAACCTGCCAGTGAAGTTTTAAAACATTTGCAACATATTCAAAGTTCCATAATAGGGAGGAAAAAGTAAGATAATAGTTTGAACTTGGAATTTTAATTCAGTGGAATGGGATTTTCTTTAGCTTAATGCCACGTCTCAGCCTTTTGCTTTAATGGCTTCCTTCAAGTTTTGTTACCATATTTACATATTTACCATATTTACATATTAACAGTCAGTCAGAATGCTAGGGCTGTTCCTAAGTCTGTTAAGCCAATCTTTTCCAAGAAGGATTATTTTGCTGTGATCTTTCCTTTTCCCCCAGCATCTTCACTGATGATGCCTTTTGACAGAAACTTGTGGAGATAAAATCCCAGGAATGCATAGAGTGATGAGTTATGATCTCATCTAAGCCTGCTTTACTGCAACAGATGTAATGCATTAACAACGAGCTTTCAGGTGGAGATGATTTTTAAAGTTAAGTTTAGATCACATGGGCTGTTTTAATAATATATCTTACTATATCAAGGTTATTAGCTACAATTTACCTTAGACAACCTAATCTCTCTAATACTGGGCAAGTCTTTCTTTTAATTTAAAGTCATAAGCAGGAAGAATCTCTTGAAATACTACTTGTCTACAAATGGCATTCAAAAGCAGTCATGATTCAAACAAAATTATTCATATTATAAATCTGAAGTTCATATAGATCAATGTTGTTTTCAATGCTTACTGAGTTTAGATCTCTTTTGCAGGACTACGTGGTGTAAAGGAGGAACTGTTACATCCTTGTAGTAACTCTGTTGAGGGTATATTATACTTTATTAATGAAAACAGTTTACACCAAATCTGGTGGTGCATTTGTAAACTCAGTAAACTCCAACAACTTCCTCTCAGGAGTTATTATACTTCAGGTGATACAGTAACATTGCAAAATCAGTGCTGTGCTGAACAGCTGCTTCTGCATGCACAATCATGTGGAGACTGTGTCCTCATGTAGTTTCTCCAAGCTTGGTCTTGAAGCTGCAAAGAGGTCAGTAAGGACTGAGACTGTAAGAGTAAATGTAACAAACAGTAAGAGGTTGTATAGAGGAATAGCAGTGCATATAAGAAGTAAATACATGTAATTTTTGGAGAGTAAGAAGTCAAAGCAATTCCTGCTGTTTTCTCTCATTGAAGGTGGAAGACAGTGTTTTTATAGTCTAGAATTTAAATATCAGCTGTCATCAAGTGACGTTTGCAGAGTGATCTCAGTTGCATTTTGATAAAGAAATCAAACTCATGTATTTTGTTAGGGGAAAAGTAATAGTCATAATAGTTGACTCTAGGTATCTGTATCTTTAGGAGTTCTAAGTTTTCCTGTGAAGGCATAAAGAATATCTTTGATTTAAACTTTAAACTTTTTTATTAAAAATATAGTGAGATATCTGGTTTGTTCTAGCAGGAGTTAGCAAGAGTTCAACTTGTGTTTCAAACAAGTCTGAGTGCTTCTATTTAGAAAATTCATAAGGAGATATTTAAACTTTAAATAGCACATAAAACCTATTATTTTCTTTGTTTACTGTCTCTTAGGGGTTGGTTCTTTCTTCTTAAATCTCATATGAGGTTGCTTAAATACTTCCTGATGACCTATTCTTTATTTGACATTAATATTTCTAAGGTGAATCATTTCTTATAGCAAATATAATATTGTATTTGTACGCAGAACATTTAACAGGTCATAACATTGCTAGGTATTTGATATAACGTGGCATTTTGGTTCTGTGTATTTTTGAGGGCAGACTTTCTTTAGAATGTGTACTGTCTTAAGCATATGAAGGACATAAAATGTTTTCACCTTTAAATAAAATTGCAAGCTAGAAACAGTTAACCTATTTTGGAAAATGGTTTACAACCATCTTTTGTATAACTTTTCAGAAATGTGTACTCCAGTGTGTTAGCAAGAAATCTTTTTCTGTATAGTGTTTATCTAACTCTTGGTGCATTTATACATTTTTCTGATTACAGAAAGGATGAGTGAGAAGAAATTATTTTAAAGTTGTTTAAAGGCCAGAGAACACACAAAATAATAGAAAACATTGCTGGTGGTGACCTCAACAGGTCTTCCAATTCATCCTTTGCCTCAAGGCATGGCCAGCTCTTCAGATAGCAGTTTCTGACACTTATTTATATAAACTAGTGATTTGCAATTGTGAGACCCCACCTAACCAGTGGAATAAATAGCCTTCCTGGCCAAGGGAGGGGCACATAGCAGACTGAATTCAAGCTAATACATCTCTGCAAGTGCTGTGTTGCCTGTGTAGCAGAAAGTGGAGAGTAGGCCAAACAGATCTTAGAGTAAAGCTCTTGTATACAGAATGACAATTTTACATTTTTTTCAAATGATAGATTACTAGTGAAAGGTATGAGAACAATGACTCCACCACTGACTCAACCAGGGATGGAGGTTTCTTGAATTCCCTAGATAATTTGTTTCAGTTGCTCAAAATCCTTATTCTCACCACTGGAATTTTCCCCTTACTGTTAGACCTAAATTTCTTTCCTGCCGTTTGCTACTTACTGTGTCCACAATGGAAATGCAATGCAGTCTGTTATTTTTCTTTTTGCAACAACCTTTTATGTATTTCACAAATGCGATCATATCTCCTCCTTTATATTCTCATCACTCCTTTCTGTGGATTCAACAGGTCGTATTTTCTAGACTTCTGATCTTTCTTACTCCTGGTCTTTATATATACATTTTGACTGATTTTTTTTTTTTTTAATACAGTGTCCAAGCCCAGACACATATTCCAAAAGTGTATGGGGAGAGCATAAGGATAAAACTGTCTTGCATGGAACTCTTTCCTTGTATAGACCATGTCACATATGTTTGGGGGTTTTGTTGTGGTATAGCACTTATGGTCAGCTTGTGATCTACTACTCCTTCATCATACTTTTCTGTAGAACTCTTGTTGAATCGGTCATTCCTCATTTTGTGTTTTGAATTTGGTTGCCTCAGCTATGCAGTGTTTGTCTTTAGTGCCATTGAGTTGTATTCTATCTGTATCAGATGCCTCTTATGAATTTTGCATTCAAGTGCTTAAATCAAATGCACAACAGCCCTTGGAGCAAGAATGGGGACTTGCCTCTAGAGAGCGAGTATCCTAATCACAGAGATATTTTGACTTTCTCTTGCCTGTCCATACATTTGCATTCCTGACTGCACAATTGTATGCCTCCATTGTTAGGATGCAGAAGAAGCTTTTCTAGTTTTACCCATAACCTGTTCACTTGGGAAGAGAGAGCTGTGTTCAAATCTCTTCCTGATAAAGGAGGTCTTTCACCAACTTGGAAATACACAAATGTTATATTATTTTAAAGGAAACAGTTACATCTGCTGCATATTTATTCAGTAGCTGCAAGATGTTGCTTGACTTACAAAAAATTTGACAAAAATTTGAGGTCCCAAAAATACGTAATTGGTAGGGGTTTAATGAAAATAAGAAGATGGGTAGTGAAAGTGATTGTCCATACTCTTGATTGAAAAAGTCTAGTCACACCTTTCTACATACTGAGGAGTTCTTGTAGGGGAGAACCAACACTGGCATCAAAATAAATCCATCATGAGGTGTGACTCCTTACAAAATCAGACTTCTTTAAGTTCAGCACTCATAGAACGGCTTGGTTAATGAAAATCATTGCCTCAATTTTGATATCTTTTTCATTCCCATGTTACATCATTTAGACCTTGGATTACACTATTTGAGCCCAGAAATTCGTTGGGATTCTTCTGACCAGATCTGAATACCCACAGAGAAAGACATCCATGTCTAAAATCACTTAGGTTCAATTTGAAGCAAATGGAAATAAAGAGGTGTCTTTAGGATGTGATCCATCTCATCTTAAATTAGATGTTTCAAATAGGCCAGATGAATTGCAGAGCCTATTTCTGGCTGTGGACTTAAAAAGAAGATAGAGTGGATATGTCAGACACAGAGGTCTATCTCACAGACTTCTGGAACCTGGTAGGTTGAGTCTGCTTTGCAGAGTTCTGCCTTTGAGAGTAACTCTTCACTATTTGGTCTTGTAAGAATGCCATGGACACTTTGCCAGCTGACATTGATGTTTACAGTTCCCTAGAAGCTGTTTGTCAATCTGCATATTTTCCTTATATTTCTGTCAATTATTAATTAGGATATGCTCATTTATCCATAACTTGACTATTTGAGACTCACTGCTGGGAACCTGAGTATGCTTCCCTTCAAGTCCATGGTTATTCTTGGGATTTGGTATATTTTTTATACTGAATTCAGAAAGCCTTTGAAGAATGAGATCTAAAAGAAGACCTTGGAATATAAAATCTTTCCAGCATGTGAGATTAAGCATGCCCATCATCAAAAGAACATTGCAAAGAAAACCTTCCTATGCCATTCCCCAACAAGAATGCCTAACAGGTATTTTAAGGTAGAATCTCATAGATGAAGCTAGTCAGATTGCTAGATGGGAAGTCACAAACAGGATTTGTCTGCTACTTGTAGGATTAAAACAATGTAACATTAAGACCCAAAGAAAGCTCTATAAACTCAGTTTGACAGTTTATTTCCTTGACTCACACACCATCTCTCTGTTGCTATGTATTGTTTTAATGGGATTGCTTTAGCTACTGCGTATTTACAAGCTGATAGGTCACTTCTGATGGTAGTTAACAACATACTGTTGTCCTGCTGTGCATTCTGAATTCAGCATTTTCTTGCTTTAAAAGTCTGGATAAACAGGTATCTATGGAATATACTGTATGGTATTTAAATCAAATATATTTTTGCTGAATCAGGCCCTAAGACAGTTTGGGAGCATGAGTTTTGATTCAGTATGCTTTCATTAATTTGGCTAGTCATTGCGATTATGAGTAATTTCATTCAGTGAAACCGACTGCTGCACAGTAAGTGACAGCTGAACCATGTATTATCTAACAGCTAGAAAAAACAGCATCACTGTCATGTTTAGAAGGCTGGGGATTATGCTTTTATCAAACACGTGTATTTTACTAAAGTTAAAAGGCTTCAGGAAAATCTCACATTTTTTCAAACTTCTTGTGACTTCGCAGTAATGAAGTGTTGAAATATCACAGCAAACGCTATGAACTATTTTAAATTAAGCACTTAATTTTATTCTATGCATAAAATTTAGCAGCTTGTTCTGTTTTTTTATTAAAGTATTATCTTCTTGGATGGGTAGTAAGGTTATGCCTGTTGATATTTTGATGATAGTCTGATTTACATAGAAATAGTAAATCTGACGAGCTAAGTTTACAAGAATGGTAAATATTTCTGAAGTGCTGATATTACTTCCATGCTAATAAATATTACATCAGAAGGCATTTCAAGTGAAGCAGTAATTCTAATTTCTTTGTGGAACTTTACCAAAGATTCCACCAGATTTTAAAGTTAAGCAAAATCCCAATATGATTGAAAGAAAACTGTATTTTTACCTAGTATCATATTTCTCTTAAAAAACTGTATCTTCAAAGTTTAAAAATATGTAGTTAAAAATCCAAATGTATTTTTTTCCTGCCCTGTTTATGGTTCATCTGAAAAATTGCTGTAGAGGATGCTGTGAAGGCACTGGGCCAAGAAAAGGTGATTTCAGGGTAGAGTACAGAGAAAGTACTTGTTATTTGAAAGCCTTGAATTCTGTCTGCTTGATAACTAAAAATGCAGGTGGCCAAACCTGAATGAAATTTAATGTGCTATAGCTGAGCACTAATGTACATTTATGTAGTTTGAATTTATTTAGACATGTTTGGAAGATAAATGTTTTTAGCTACTTTGTGGAGTTTACATGAGCTTGTCTTCTGCAGAATTTGCAGTGTTCTCTAAAATTTGGTCTGAATTATGTATTCCCAAGCTTTCTATAACACAGATATTCTCATGTATAGAGGAAGGTTTTATTTGGAGAAAGACAAAATAAACATTTAGTTACATTTTAAACTTTTAGTATGAATGGTCATATTTATTCTCTACAAAGAAGAGTAATAAAAATTACAGAATTAGTACATGATAACACTGTGTCTAACTTAACATCTCAGATATAAATAACTATTTCTTAATTAAGATCACTTAGTTACATGAAGTTTGTTTATTAAAAGAAATATGGGTTAAAATAGTGCCTTTGTTTAGATTTATAATTTTTCCTAATAAAACTTTAATAATCAAAACTAATTCACTGAATCTGGAGTTTCACTATGGAAACTAAGTCATAGTTCAATAGGTATTGATCATGTGGTCATTATAAGTAAAAGCACTAATGTATATTTTTTCTCGTTATTATTGAAATAATTAATGATATACTCCTAATTTTATTTTTAGGTTAAATAATAAATAGCAGTTTAGAATTGGTAACATGTTTTGTCACTCTTCATAGCCACAAGGTTTTTCTTTGATAAGGGCTTAGGAGTGTTTTATTATAGTAATCCACAAAAAATTTGTATTTCAAAGGGACTGCTGGTCCTAACATGAATAAGACTAAGCATGATGACCTATTTTAAAACAGCTCTTGCCTGCCATTGAAACTGCTGGATTTTCACTAAAGCTGCCCAAAAGAAAGATGTTGGTTTGTGTTAAAAGAGGGAAATTGCCATTAAAAATCTTCTATCTTGGACATAAGTATGTTTTATTCAGTATTTATGAAGTTCCTGAATGGTATTAGGATGTGGAAGGAGGTTTAAACTCTACTGTGCCTTTCTATTGCTTGGTATGTTTGGACATCATTAGCATCTTTTCAGGGACTGTTTGAACCTCTGCATAATAGTTTTTGTAATTACATCACTGAAACGTATTCTACCCTTAGTTTCAGTTTAAGAAAGATTTTCTTCACAAATTTTCTCAGTGTGTGAAACAAAGGAAGGAAAGGAGTTATTGAACTGATGCCCACCAACCCAACTCTTCTTTGCCTTTTAATTCATAATTAAGTTAATATTTCCATAGTAAATGGAAACTTATATAAAAACTTATATGGAAGCATGTAACTCACTAGATTCATAACTAAAAATGGTATTACTTCTTCTTTGGTGTGAAGGAAGTATTTGTGCTGCATTTACATGTCCAGGTGTTGGGGTGAAGCTGCAGGGGTGGCAGAAGATGCCAAGACCTGCCTTCATGTCAGAAAAAATCGGTTTCTGTCAGGTCCAAAGTGGACCCACCACTGGCTGTATTGTCCATCAGTGACACTGCTGTAGAGTCACACATTATCTCTGGGATAATGTGTAAGAGAAGATAAAAAATCCTGTGCAACAGCTGTGAGAGAGAGGGAGTGAGAAAAATCTGGGAGAAACAGCCCTGAAGATGCTGAAGTCAGTGAGGAAGGGGGGGCAGGAGCAGAGATTGCCCTGCAGCCATGGTGAACACCATGGAGGGGCAGCTGTGCCCCTGTAGCCTGTGGAGGATGTCATGCCAGGGTAGGTGGATGCACCTTGTGTGAAGCTGGAGAACCCACACTGGAGCAGACTCCTGGCAGGGACTGCAGCCCATAGAGAGTGGCACCCACGCTGAAGGAGGTTTTTGGGCAAGACTTCTGATTCTCCCGGGGCCCCGTGCTGGAGCAGGATGTTGTCTCCGTGGAAGAGACCTGGAGCAGTTCTTGAAGAACTGTAGGCTGTGGGAAGGACCATGTTGGAGCAGTTCAGTAAGGACTGTATCCCATGGGAAGGACCCCACTTTGGAGCAGGGGACAACTATGAGGAAAAAGGAGTCACAGAGATGAAGACCTCTCAACTGATCACAATGTCCCTGCCCCCTCCACCTGCACTGCTCCAAGTGTGGAGGCAGAAGGTTCATAAGTGAAGCTGAGCCTGGAAAGATGGAAGAGGCAGGGAGGGAAAGTGTTTTTAGATTTTTTTCACTGTCCTACCCTGTTACTAAGTGGCAATAATTTGAATTAATCTTCCAAAACTGGAGTCTGGTAACTGGTGAGTGGTCTCTGAGTCCTTACTTTGACCTATGAGCTTTTCCATCATATTCTCTGCCCTGTCCTGCTGAGGAAGGAGAATGAAGGAATAGCTTGTTGGGTGTCTGGCAGCCATCCAAGGTTAATACACCACAATATTTATTTAGCAAATATATTTGCAAAGGCTGACTTGAACCTGGAGATACTACTCTTCCTGGGTCCCTGTGGAATCAATACAGTAAGAAAAAGAGAGGCTTCTCTAGAAGGCAGATCTGAGAGTCTAAATTCAGCTCCAGAGCCCCAGGCAGTTCCATGCTGTCAGTGCAGCACCCGCAGCTCCATTGCCAGCCCAGCTGCTCCTTCCTGCCTCCATGACACCATCATGGCCCTGGTGCAAATATCTGTTGAACTGCCTGGTGAAACTATTTCAGGGAGGTTAAGCTAATGAAAAAATATTTTCCCCCTTCATCACTTCGGCAGAGCATCTTTTTAAGCTACAGAAAGGAACTCATCTGATTTATTGTGCAGTCCTACAAAATGCTGAGCTAGCACAGCTGAAGGGCTGAGAGAGATTAGCTACAGTACTTTTGGAGTCTCAGAGAGCAATGGAATTATTCCACCACTATTTCCACAATCTGGGAAGGCTGGTTATGTTGCAGTCATTGAGAAAACCAGCAGTCAAACATGTACAAAATAATTTCTGATTTAGAAGCTGCTGTTAAAGGTCTATGAATCAATGCCACCAAAATTAGTGTTCAAAAAATTTTTGGTGAAGAAAACAAAATGCTCATAAAATTTTTCTGCTGAATAACTAGAGTTGGAAAGTCATTACTGTTGTTACTTTAGATAGAACTAGGTTTTGTCTCCATATCAAACAGCAGGTTTTCTTCTTTAAAACTTTTAAAAAGCTCTCATTTTCAGACATACGTTATTTCAGCTCAAAGGATGAAGACAGAAAGAGATGAAATACCTCAGATGGCTTTGGTTAAGTGAATGAGCTCTGTAAAGCTGTGTTGTTGTGTTTTCCAATGTGATATGGGACATTAATAATGAAAGGTGTGTAGTAAAGGCCCTAGTTGTAATTGCTGCACACACGTGCACTTGTATTTTCACAGGTGACTGGACAGTATTTTTGTTGTGTAAAATAATGGGAGAGCTGCTTCACCCCTAGTATTTCAGATTTTGTATGGGAAGATCTTCTGATTATTTAAACTTTGTGATGGCTTTGGCTCTAAGTTTGTTTGCAATTTACTTTAAAGACAGGCTACATCAATATTTTTAAAAAGAGGACATAGAAATAGTTTTGTTCTAATTTAATCTGTTACTGAAATTATGTTACTGAAACATAATTTTAAATAGAGATCTTCTAGATTGCAAAAATTATGATTGACTTTCAATATGCTAGGGTCATGAATTCATTAACTACTGAATATTTTTAATATTATGTAGAGAAATAAAAAGTGAACTTATCATTGCTGCTGTCTATGCCAACACATAAGAAAAAGACAGACTTTGCATCAAAGCATTCAATTTTTTTTATAATTGCAATAAAAGTAATTGATTCTCCCAAGTTGCAGGCTTGCAGACTTACTTGTGCATTTGATATGTAGCCTCATTGACTTAATTGAATTAAAAAAAAAATGACTGAGAAATGTAGCAATTAAAAATACTGCCATGCTAGTAGCAATTTTCTGAATGCCTACCTAGCATTCTTATTTTTAAGCAATGCTATATTTAGAAGGACATTTCATTGTTTCAGAAGAGAAATGAATCTATCAGGATTTTGACTATTATGTAGGAATATTAAATATTCATATATTTTGTACTGCTTGGTTGCTAATATTAGCCCAGTATTCATTAGGACCTACATTCTACTATTGGTCAGAATTTTTTTTTCTCTTGGATTTCTATAACTGTCATCTTTGATCTGCTTTGTATGGAAAAATAAAACAGCTGTCCCCTTTTTTATTTCACTCCTCTAGAATGCTGGTAAAAATTACTACAAAAGCAATATTTTAACACGTTAACATGTGTAATATCCCCAAATGACTGTGATGGTCCTTCTTTCATGATCAAAGCTTACTCTTCTGGAAAGATTTGCTGCCCCCAAATCTGAATAAATTATACATTTAAAAAATGTTGTATTCATTCAGAAGCCAGTAATTTTATTACAACTTTGTTTGGAACATTTTCCTATCAATGTCAGACACACATTTCTGGAGGATATACTGAGCTTTTACCTTTTTACATGTTAATATTTGGACTGTTTCAGTGGCTGGTTAAAAATTTCCAGTGCCTGACTGTATGGTGACTCCATTACTGGTTTGTAGTAATGTACTGCTGCCTAGAATGTCTGTGTTAGTGTAAAATGAAATACCAAAAGGTCTTTCCTCCTATTGCTATATATAAAGAAGGAGCACTTATATTAGATGTTTCTCTCTCTTTAGAAAATGAGAATAGAACTTCTATATAGATCTACCTGAGATGATAATGGAATTATTCTGAAAAATAAAAGATATTGTGAAAGACATGTTAATGTTTAACAAGAATTTTTTCCAGACAAGAAGTTATATATTTCTTCCAATGCTCCAAATAAGTTTCAAATTAAGTACATTCTAGTTTAATATTTTTATTTTACTTTCATTTGAGTTATACAAGATAGGATTTTCCAAACTTTTTCATTTTATATCCATTTTGTATGTAAAAGTATTCTGGGAGATGACCATTTAAGTCTGTCAGTTCTTGTATTTTAATACAGACTTGAAGTTGTTCACTTCTCCCAACTCATTTTTATGGATGAAGCTTGTAAGAAAATATGTGGTTTAGACTCTCTCACTGGCAAATAAAACACTTCATGGCTTGTTTTGCTTTCCTGAAAATTTTGTTTCCATAATGAAGCAATAGAACTGAATTTTGGTTTAACTTGAATTCTTTTATTCTGTTATAACTCTACTAATGTCATTAGATTGCTTCTGATTTAATCTTATTGTGAAAGAAAAGAAATTACATCCATAATTTCTCATCATTTATGTCAAAACCTATAAGGGCCATGTGGGAGTGAGAGATTGCAGACAGCCTTGCTCCAGCCCTGTAGAATTTAAGCCATGAATTTGTACTTCCTGAATTGTCTTTGCTGCCTGAGGAAGAGAACAGCAATCTGAAGTGAGGTGAATGCCCATCCTGGTGAAATCTTGAAACAAATGAAAACACAGTGTGTTACATTGGAATGGTATTCTTTGTTTTTGTAAGATTTTTCGCCTTCTTACTTGATAAAAAGGATACTTACTTTATTTTCATATTCACTGTACAGGCTTCAAAGTTTCCTGTTAATAGTAAATTAACATTTACTGTTACCACTGCTTGAGAAGGAGATGCATGTAGTGAAAGCATGGATTGTAGATTGACTCCTAATATTTTGCTGATGTCTTTATTTTTCTTACACAGTAAGGTATTTTCTGGTAATTTCTGTTAAGATTGATATTATTTTCCCTTCTAAGAAGTGGATAAACATCATAATATCTAGCGTTCCACTAAATGTAGATGAATAGATAAAATATGTAAAATAAATGCAGAAAATTGAGACACCTTGTCCAGAAATATCCTAGCAAGAGCAAAATGACAGTTACCCGTTATAACTATTGAAATTAATCCAGCTGTTCACTGTACCTGTCAAAGGTGAAGAAGTTAACAAGCTGTGTAGTATCAGCTCTCAGTGGTTTCCAATGTTGCTTCTAGAGTATGCTCCTTTTTTTTTTTAAATGTAATTACTTGATTAACCTCATATATCTCTGACTACTGTGCTACCTCTGGATATTTTTGTGTAACATTAATTTGTGCAATACACACAGTATAGAGGTTCACATTTTAATAAACTGAAATTAGTGTGTGTTTCACAAACATGATAAAGCTTTGGGTTAAAGTTCAAGAGTAATCACATGCGTAGCAAGTATTCTGCTTACAGTAATAAAAATGAAGGAGCTGACAGAAATTGCAAACTGATATTTTCACTTATAACATCAGCTTTTATGTAGATACAGCTTTAGGTTTTTGTTGGTTTACAGTAGATAAAGAGAGGCTTTCAGTGGTTCTTGTTCTCTCTCTTTACAGACACTTAACTCACCTTTAAGAGCACACACACTATTTGAGTTATATAAATAAATTTTTATACAAACGTTTCTGGAAATAAAAGAAATTGAAGAATATTTCTGATTTAAAGCTAAAAGAAAGCTATTTCAGTAATAAAGTGCAATGTAGAAGTTATGAATGCACTTGACTATTACTAAAAATCTGAAATATCCTCTGTATGTGTGTACATATGACTTTAATAAAAGATACAACTATTTTGGAAAAATAAACAATAGCTACTCAATATCCTTTGGGGTCTCATTAAGAAAATCTTTCGGATCCAAAGTTTTTTACCTTACCTTACAAAACACCTTAACACTATTTTATCTGTAGTAGACAATATGTAAATACAGCAAAATTATTGCCTAGAATGATCTTTGTACCTACAGCTTTCTACTAGGTCTTTTTGTTGGAAAATCCCTACACTTCTGTTGCTAAAGAAATGGGTGCTAACAAAGTTAACTGCTGTCCTGATAAATTCATCCAGTTTGGTCAAGTAAGCATCAAAGTAAAGAAATTCTAAAAGGGTGTATTTATTTAATGTTATTTCTAAGAGCTGTCATCTGGTAGTTGAAGCTTTTTTTTGTGCTGTCAGCTGCAGCATTTCCAACTGAAGTACTGTTTTTAATTTGCTTCTGAGAGACAGCCGTGCCAGTCAAAATGCATGAGCCTGGTTCCTATCAGTTTCTGTTCATTTGCTTATTCACTTCTTTGCTTTGCTACAACTTCCTTGTGCTTTCTCAGTCTGTCAGATACACTTAAAGGATGTTGTAATCTACATTCTACCCTAGTTTTATTTCCCCATGTTTCTTTATTTTAACAATCTGTTTTATCCAGTTTTAGTTAGAGCAGATTGATCTACATTCTTTGGAGGATGGATAGATTGAGTCAAGGTGCTTGTAAGAATGGCACCAAAATGCTGAAAGTACAGTGAAATCACCCAACCCTGTTTCTGCCTGTACTAAAGAGGAATACAAAGTTTTTTCAGGACTCCTACTTTCCATCTCCAGCTGCTATGTGGGTGTTTCCTGGGCAGAGGTGGAGAGGGAATTGACCTTAACATTTGTTAGCAAGTTTTGGAATTGTCTGCATTCTCACAAAGAAGGAAGTGATTAGAAACAAGAGCAAATCTGACTTAGATTATCCTTTTGCAGTCCCAAAATACATTTTTACTGCCTTGAACAAATGTTGCCCCTGAAGCAGCACAAGTAGGTTTTGTTCCTTTTTCTAGGCTTTTGGTAAAAATAGAGCAAAAGCGCATCATCCACGAGACTCATATCTTAGCGTGCTCATCTTTCTCTCTCTCTTTCTGCTTCTTTTATTTTCTGTCCTTGAGAAAGGATGTTATTATTGCAAAAGTTTTCACTGGGAATTCTAGTGGTTGAAAATAAAGTTGAGAAACCTGTGTTTCAGATAGAATTATTCTCTACTGAGTACTGAGAATCCAAGAGTTTCTCAGAACACATTTCCCAGTGTCTGCAGCATGGTACATGTTCCATGTTCTCTGGATTCAGATATGCAACTCAACTTTGAGGTATTACTCCATAATAGCACAAAACTGAAGCATGTACCACTTCAGGTATATCTCTTCAGGTTTCCTGTGTCTTGGTTTCCACAAAAAAGAAGCCTCTCTGTGACAGTTATGGTATACTATAAAAAATAGCTGATCACAGAGGTGAGGGTATCTGAGTCCTGATACATGACAAAAGATTTGTTTAGGTTTACCTTCGCTCCCCTCCTAAATTCCATTATCTGCAGGGTGCATGGCATCGTCGTATCCACTACCCATGTAATATAGCAGTATCTATTGCAGCAAAACCTGTAGCTTGCCCTGCAGTCATGTTTTTAACTGTAGTGTGTGGTGATGTGGGCTCTTCCAGGTTATTCTTGTTTCTTGCTGGACATGGAGGTTGCTGAATTTTGTACAAGTTATGTTTTCTCATATTTTTTAGGAAAAGTTGAAATACTCTACATAGAAAATTATTAAAGCATGAAAAAAAGTGACATTGTCCTCATTTGAAAACAGAAAGTTCAGCCTCCTGGATACTTAAGGCTGTAAAAACACTATTTTGCCATCAGTACAACTGTGCCACCAGGAGAAATGAGGAATCCAGTGTAACCCCATGATAGTGCACTTGATAATCATTTCACTCTTAATAATCTAATTCATGCATTGTAATGAAGCAATTAGCTTGCTCTGCCCCTAGCTGTAATCTAAGAGCGAACAACGACATTTACTTGTTTCAACAATTCTGCTGTTGAATACGATTGGGTGAGCTTTATTTGACCTGTCCTTTTCAGGCCTTTTACATTGCAGGAGAAAATGTTTTTATATGTCAGGAAATCTGTTGCAAGGACATTTATGACAGATGAATTTAGCTTGCTCTCATACATTTCCTTGGTTCAGAAATAAAGGTAATATAACATTGGAGGAAATAAAATGGAAAAAAATAAAGAAAAAAGGGCAAGGAAAGGAGAAACCACAGCTGCTATTAATTCCTCAGGTTTCATTTGAAGTGATTAAAGAAGTGATCTGTGACAAAGTGTTACTCATTCCTGATCTCATCAGTGAGCCTCAGAAGCTTCCATGTATTTTTCAATTTCTTTTATGGTCTAACACTCAATTTCAATATATATTATTTTTCTAAGTCTGTCTGGTTATAATAGGAACAAAAATTCCTTGTATACTTTTAAAATGGGATAAATACAAGATTTTATTTGATGTGTAATATTTAAGGATAAATCATGTGGGTATGTCTATTTTGACTTCACAAGAATTTGGTAGCACTTGTTTTCTTTCTCCATTAATTTCTTTCTTTCCCCTGCAGTGCTTATTCCTTGTACGAGCTTTTTCTGGTACAGGTAGGTTTTGTCTAGTGCAGCTGTTACTCCACTCATCCAATGACAAGGAATTCAGCATCAGAAATGTCATTCAGGAGATGTCAGGAGAAGGAAGGCAGGAGGAAGAGTGTTTGGGTTTTGTTCAGTGCAACCACTGAAAGGCAGTTCCAGGTGAAAAGTGACATCAGGAAGTTTTTGAGAGGAGAAAGCACCTTTCTTTTGTGTAGAGTTTTCAGGGTTTTATTTATCTTCAATTTCTGCCAACAGATTTTTCTACTGCAGAGTATTGTGCATGTTCTTCGAAGCTCATTGGGATCTTTTCACATCCTTAGTAAGGTCTTGATGTACTTAAGACTTCATTAGACCTTCTCAACTTTTTTGGGAATTTGCATGTTCACTGAGGTAATGAAAGATTATTTTCCATTTTTGCCAGGATTTTTTTTTTGACAGAACTTTTCCTGTGATACTAAAAGCCAGACAGGTTTTGATGTCTGGATTCTGATGGAAGAAACCTGAATTTCTGCCAGGTCCTTTCCCCAGCTCTTTGGCAGCCTCCCTGGCAGGCTGGTGGGAATCCATATTCTACATACTTTGACTTGTTCAGTTGCTGGTTCTTCAGCAGCAGAGACAGCTGGAGCTTCCAGGACCCTTAATTCTGGGCAGCATGTCAGACAGCTTTTTGCAAAACCCAAACTTCTGATTAAAGTGGGTAAAAAAAAATGTAATTCCAGTTTGTGGAAGAATTCTAAATATGTGGTATTCATTCTTCCGTAAAACAGAATTGCTGCTAGGTTTGAACCTTGTATATTCTTTTCCTCGTGTGAATTTTGAATCCTCTCCTCTCTGTATTTTTTTGGTATCTCAAATGAATTGAATGCCTTTCTCTCATTTAACTTTCTCTCTTCCATCAGTGACAGAACAATGTTTATTGTTAAAGAGCACTTTCACAAATGAAATATTGAAATTTTAAGAATTTATGATCTGACATGTTTTTCAGGTAAGACAAAAATTTCAGCCCAGTTAGTCTATACAGTGAGAGATTATTATTAAATTTTACTGCCTCTCTCTTTACTGGGGACTAAAGTGTCTGAAATAACCACTGAAACTTCATAAACCAACTAAGTTTTCATCCTGAAAAGGCATAAAATGTTAAATTGGTTTTGTTCTATTATTTGATTAAAGTGAACCAATGCTTCATTCTTCTGTTAATCTGGCAGCATAGTGGACTAAACCTCTGCTATGAAAACTTTGATATTATCTATACCATATGGTATTTAAATATACTTTTCTGTGTATTCAACACAGACAACGAATGAAATGTACTTCTAATTATTGTTATCACTTAACAAGTAGCCTTCTGTTGTCTAATTTAGAACAAGAAACTTCTTTAACTCCTCAGAAAACTAAATTAGTCCCATCCTTATAGAACAGTAGAGAACAAATTAAATTGTCTACCTTTCCTTATTTTTCCTTGTCTAATTTGTATTGTTAGCATTTGGGGGCAGCTCACAGGAGTTTTTGTTATTTTAGATGTTCGTGGCTACTCTGGGTTATGCTAAAATTTGTGGTAACCATTTGCCTTTAATTTTTTTTTTTTTTAAACATAACTGTGATTGGCATTCCCCAAAGGATCTAATCTTAAATAAGCCTCTACTTTCATTAATTTTTGCACAATCTGGAAAAGAGCTCATGCTGAAAACATATAAAGAAGTAAGAATGCTGAAAACATATAAAGAAGTAAGAATAAAAATTTATAAATTTAATAGGAGAATAGTAAACAGAACTAACGCAAATTTCAACCTTAAATTGATTTGAAGGCTGAATCCTTGTTAATCCGTTTTTTAAAATATAATTGAGGCAAACTACTAAGTCAAACACATGGTGGATTTTTTTCTTTTCCCATTTTTCATCAGATATTCAAAGACACTAAGATTAAAAGAGTGTAGTTTCAAACTTGCACCTGTTTTTTTGGGTGGTTTTTTAATTTCCTTTTTTTTTAAAATTTAGTTTTTTGTTTCTTTGTTTTTTTTTTTTTTTT